>LPNX010893903.1:15109-34753 GCA_001517045.1 Pseudotsuga menziesii
ATGAAAATATTCATATCATTATGTTAATTATATTATAATATTATTGATTAAAATCTTAATTCCAATTGAAATCTAACTCCATAAATCCATCTTAAAAAATACCAAAGAATTTGATTATATCATTGGATGATATGCATAAAAAATTTGATAATTTTGGTCTTAGTTTTGTACAAAAACCTCTTCCCAATTAAATAAAATTACAAATATTCCAAAATAGAATGCTTCTGGACCCAAGAAAAATAAATAACCTCTTGGATAACCAATGTTAAATTTATATGGGAGTGTCATTTAATTTATTTTAATAATTTAAATAGGAAATGAAGAGGATCTGCTCTAATTTTCGACTAATTTTGATCTTTTATAGATATAAAAATGAGATTCATGTGTTGTGGAAGAATCTGTGTTCACTAAAATTGGAATAACTTAAGCATGGGAAGATATCTGCACATAATTTATCCAAACAATAAGAGTGTTATTTTACCATATTTTACTATGCATGTATTAAAAATCGCATACAAAATGATTTAAAAAAAAAGAATAGAAAACATTTATTAAGTTTATTAAAAATATTTTATGGAGTTTAATTTATTAAGATTATAGAAAACATGATCTCTCTATGGCTATAATTGTAGTTACATGATATAAAATTCATAGATTAGCAGGTTTTGGTGTGAAACATGTGCAGTTCTCATCTTTTCCAAGCATTGCACTGACTATTGGATTATCATTATCTTACATTCTTTGTTACATTGATCTCCTGACTGGGTTTCCTTTTACGTGTTTTTACTTCCCCATTACTATTCTGTTGGGTCTTCCACTATCCAATGCTACAAATGAATCAATCTCCCTTGCAATCATGTCGGGATCATTACTGGCATTATACTATATTTTATTTATCATATCGTTTGCTTATACTAAGATGCGTTAGGGATCTTTTACAACTTTACAATATGATATAAAGGGGGTGTCAAAAATGGGTTGGTAAAAAGGATACCTACAATAACTAGTGAAACTAGGGGTTTTCTTAATTGGAAATGTATATTGTGAGGGTGGTTCAACAATACAATTTTAGGAAGTATTTCCCAATATTGAGTGAAATTGGGGATACTCTTTAATATCCTACGAACAAACATGCTATGTAACAAGTTCAGTGAGTGAACCCCACGTGCGCATAACTCACTCAATATATTTGTAACAAATATTAAATAAATATTAAGTAAATTAGTTAACTATTATCCGAAAGGGTGTAACCTTTCGTTTTATACACTCAAGCCTATAAAGGCGAGTGCCATTTGTAAATATCAATCATCTTCAATATATATCATAAATTATTAATTAATATGGATTTCATGTCCTGAAGCCAATTGCTTCATTTGGTATCAGAGCAGCCAACCTTCCTCTCGAGCAACCATCCTTCCTCTCGAGCAGCCAACCTTCCTCTCGCAGCCATCTTCCTCTCACGCTTCATCTCCACCCCGCGCTCCTCTACGTATTGTATCCTTCCTGCACATATTCCTCCACGCTCCCCCCTCCTCACCCCTCCTTCCCTGCTGCTTTCCCCTTCTACACATCCTCCCACCCACCATTCTACGCATCCCTTACTGGCCTGCTCCACGCTGATCCCTCCACCCCTACCAGCCTGCTCCACACTGACCCCTCCATCCTCCCACTCGCCTCCACCTTCACGCCACCTCCTTCATCCATCCGCCCTCCTCCACACCACACCATTCACTCCACACCCTTTTCTTCCCTGGAGCTACCTCCACGTGCCATCGCTCCCATCTACCTCCACGACCTGCAACAAGAAAAAAAACAAAACCAATTTTAAAATAATATTATATAATAATAAAATTATTATTTCAATATTTATTTTTATAAACTATATAAAATTAAATATTATATAATAATAATACTATTATTACAATATTTATTTAAAAAAAAACTATATACAAATTATTATATAGTTTATAAAAAAACATATAATAATAATAATATTAATTAATTAATTAATTAATATATTATTATTCAAAAATTCATCCTCCCGAGGCAAAATTGGGTCTAATTATTCACCACCACACCTCAGAAGCATGACGACGGAGTTAAAATCCCAAATTGAAAAATTGGAGAAGGATTTCAATGATCGCATTATTAAGAGTCAAGAAGATTTAAAGGAAGAAATAAAAAATTGCAATACAAAGCTGAAAAATGAAATCAGAGAGGAAACCATTTCAGTGTTAGATAGAAGGCTAGATGAAAAATTGGACGAGATGAAGGAAAAACAAGACCAACTGAACGACAAGCTAAATACTCTCATGGGGATGATGGACAAGAAAAAGACAAAAGATTGCCACAAACAAAAAGACAATTCAGATATGTTGTGTACTTCAGCCAGCAATTCAGGATCACCACCACGCAACAAGACAAGAAGGAATCAGCGTTATGTAGTGTATTCCCCCAAAGAAAAAATAGAAATGTCAAAGTTCAATGGAAATGACGAACAATGCGCAGTGTGGTTAAATAAAGCAGAAGAATACTTCGATATCTATAACATCACAACATATATAGAAAAGGTGAAGTATGCATCTATGCATCTTGAAAACCATGCCTATAATTGGTATATGTGGTCGAAGGGTGACAACTTCACATACACATGGAATTTGTTCAAAAATTATTTCCTCAAAAGGTTTCAAGGAATCAATGAAGATGAATTTTTCTCGAAGCTTACTAGGTTACAGCAAAAAGGAAACGTCGAAGAATTCACACACCAATGGGAATAACTCGCTACTAGAGTATTTGGATTAACAGACAAACAACGACTAGAAACTTACGTGGGAGGACTAAAGCCTTACATAAAAAAAGAGTTAAAAATGCATGACATAGCAAACGTTGAAGTAGCAAGACAGAAAGCAAAAGCAACTATGGCTAAGTTTGACAACTTCCAAACATACAAAGGGAAGTCATATTCATAGAGAAACATCGAGATGACTCCAGAGGCCAATGCAAACAAATACATTCTCCCACCTAGAAGGGACGACAGGAAGAACCTCAAAAATCAAAGAATGAGGGAAGGAAAATGTCGACGATGTGGAGACAGATGGAATCCTAAACATAGGTGTCGCCCCGAGGACAGCTCAAAGAAATTACTTGTGAAGTAGAGGAGAATAGTGAATCAGAAGAAGAAGAAGAAGAAGATGAAGAGGAGGCAACCGCAAATATGGCATCTGGAAGTGACGAGACCCCCAAAATCTCCCTAGTATCCATGACAGGCATTAGTCAACCACAGACTCTCAAGTTAAAAGGACATATAAAAAATGAAAATGTTACAGTGCTAGTGGACACCAGAAGCACTCAAAACTTTCTTGATATAAGAGTCGCCAGAAAACTCAAATTGTTTGTACATCCAGTTCTGAACATGAAAGTGATGGTCATAGATGGAAAGAAAATTGAAAAAGTCAGAAAATATCACAAAGTGAAACTCCAAATTCAGGATTTCAACTTGGATTCAGAACTATACACATTACCATTAGGTGGAGTGGATATCGTTCTAGGAGTCCAATGGTTACAAGAATTGGGAACATACTATGCTAATCACCAAAAACACTTTATCAAGTTTAAATGGAAAGGAAAAAATTATAAACTACATGGTTTCCAACCACTAGACACATAAGTAGTTTCATCTCAACAGATGGAGAAGCTCATGCAAAAAGGAGCATCAACATACGTGATCCAATGCCATCAAATGGAAGGACAAGAATGCGAACAGAATAAGCTCAAAGAAGAAATCCAAAAATTACTCCAAAGATATAAACAAATATTTGAAGACTTACCGATGCAACTACCACCTAAAAGAAGTATAGAACACATAATCGAGGTTAAATCAGGGGAAAACCCTATCAAGGTTAAACCTTATCGGTATCCCCACCATCACAAAATGGAAATAGAAAGGTTAGTCCAAGACTTATTGAAGTGTGGTGTCATCACCAAGAGTAAAATCCCATATGCAGCTCCAGTCATGTTATTACGAAAGAAGGACAGATCATTCAAGCTATGCATTGATTATATAACAAAATAACAATTAAAAGCAAATTTCCAATTCCCTTCATCGGAAATATGCTGGATGAACTTTATGATGCAAAGTATTTTTCAAAACTTGATTTAAGGTCAGGGTAATATCAAATCAGGGACTGATTAGAAGATATTGCAAAGACTGCTTTCCAAAATCATGAAGGACATTATGAATTCAAAGTAATGCCTTTTGGGTTAACTAATGCCCCTGGCACATTCCAAGCAACTATGAATGAACTATTTCATCCCTACTTAAGGAAATTTGTGTTAGTATTCTTCGATGACATCCTTATATATATCAAGATGTGGAAAGAACATTTGAAGCAACTAGAAAAGGTTCTATCTCTTTTGAAGGAAAACCAATTCTATGCAAAGAAGTCAAAATGCACGTTTGGGAAGAAGAAGTAGAGTATATCGGTCATATAATATCAAAGGAAGGAGTCAAGGTGGACCCAAGAAAGATCCAATCGATGAAGGAGTGGCCCCAACCCAAGAATGTTTCAAAATTACGGGGATTTTTGGGATTAACAGGTTACTATCGAAGATTCATCAAGAACTATGCACATGTCACTGCTCCGCTAACAAATCTACTAAAAAGGAATTCCTTTCTATGGGATGATGAAGCAAGAAAATGATTTGAAATGTTGAAATAAATTATGTCTTCAACTCACGTTCTGGCAACACCTGATTTTTCAAAACCATTTGTAATTGAATGTGATGCTTTAGGGTTTGGGATAGGAGCCGTGCTAATGCAAGAAGGTCATCCAATCGCTTTTGAAAGCAGGAAATTGAACAAAAGAGAATTCTTACAGTCTACCTACAACAAGGAAATGTTGGCCATCATGTATGCGTTAACTAAATGGAGACAATATCTGTTGGGAAGCAAGTTCCTAATCCGAACAGACCATAATAGTCTACAACACTTATTACAGCAAAAGACGTTGACTACTAAACAACAAAAGTGGATCGAAAAGATCTCTACCTTCGATATGGACATTTTACATAAAAAAAGGGAAGGACAATGTAGTAGCTGACGACCTATCAAGGAAAGATGAAGAGGTATAAGTCTATGCCGTATTAATGGTAATCCCATAAGTTTTGGACGAAATCCAAACCGAATATGCTAAGAATGCACAGGTTTGCTCCATAATTGACAACATAAATCAGTATTCAAAATTTGAATGGAAGAATGACCTCTTATGGTACAAAGGACGAATCTACTTAAGTGCAAACTCTAAGTTTAAAACCAAGGTATGTAAAGAATCACATGAATGCCCCGTCACGGGACATGTAGGATTTTATAAAACCTACTATAATGCAAGGCAATCATTCTTCTGGAAGGGTATGAATGCCGACATTCACAAGTATGTTGCAGAGTGTGACACTTGTCAGAGAAATAAAGCAGAGAATATCTCAAGCCCTGAGTTACTCTATCAATTGCATATTCCAAACTAGAAGTGGGAGGAAATTTCTATGGATTTCATTGAAGGTCTACCCATATCAGATGGGAAAGAAAAAATACTAGTAGTAGTAGACATGTTAACCAAATATGCACATTTTATAGGAGTAAAGAGAACTGATTCTGCAAAAGAAACCATAGAAGCTTTCTGTAAAAATATCTACAAGTTACATGGTTTTCCCAAGATTATCGTGAGTGATAGGGATGCCAAATTTAAAGGTAATTTTTGGAGAGAATTCTGCAAGCAAATTGGAACGACACTTAACATGAGCTCATCTTATCATCCTCAGATAGATGGCCAGACAGAAGTCGTCAACAAATGCTTAGAGACCTACCTTCGTTGCTTCGTAACTAATAAACAAAATAAATGGGTTCAATGGTTACATCTCGCAGAATGGTGGCATAATTCTACTTATCACACATTAGCAAAAATGACACCATTTCAAGCCCTCTATGGATATGCACCCCCAAAATGGAAGGATATCATTACCAACCAAGCAAGGGTTGCCTCAATAAAATACCATTTAGAAGAAAATCACAAGGTTGTACAAATACTTAAATAGAATCTAAACACCGCAAGGAATAGAATGAAGAAGCAAGCAAATAAACATTGAATAGAACGGGAATTTGAAGTTGGAGATTGGGTATTTGTACTATTACAACCCTATAAACAATTGTCACTAAAAAAAGGTGGAAATAATAAATTAGCTCCTCGATTTTATGGCCCATATCAAATCAATAAGAAGATCAGCCATGTGGCATAAGCATTGGATATATCAAAATCAAGTCATGTCCACAATATCTTCCATGTTTCATGCTTAAAAAGGATGATAGGTCAACACCAACAGGCACAAACACTACTTCCCATGTTAGATGATGAAAAAAGAATTATTTTTGAACCTGAATATATCATTACTACCAAAGAAAGAAGATTAAGGACAAGAGTAATTAAAGAGTACCTTATAAAATGGAAAACCCTCCTGAAAGAAGATGCAAAATGGGAATCCGAACAATTCCGACAACTACATCTTTCTCTAACACAGCTTTGAGGACAAAGCTCCCATAAAGGGAGTGGCAATGTAACAAATATTAAATAAATATTAAGTAAATTAGTTAACTATTATCCGAAAGGGTGTAACCTTTCGTTTTATACACTCAAGCCTATAAAGGGGAGTGCCATTTGTAAATATCAATCATCTTAAATATATATCATAAATTATTATTTAATATGGATTTCGTGTCCTGAAGCCAATTGCTTCAATATTGTAGAAAGATTCATCAATACCATTAATAGTGCTAATGCATAATCATAATGGTATCTCATGATGGATTAATTGGGATATAAAACTTAAAAATAGGAATCCATAGATTTAAAGAGATGATTTGAATATTTTCACAATGACTTTGAATATTGTGTAAGATGATGAAATGTATGAATTCAAAATAGTTGTTAGAAAATAGAAAAATTATACAAGTATGTGAAAACTGTGCTTTTTTAACAATTTTATTTTTAACACAATATAATGCATATGTTTGTGTAGATGAAACACTTTAGGGACTTAATTATACTACTAACACCTTAGACCCCCTAACCTCTTAATCCCTTAAGCCCCTTTACCTCTAACCCCTTAACCACGTAACCTCTAACCCCTAACCTCTAAGCCTTTAACCCCCTAACTCCTAAACCCGTAACCCCTAATCCCTTAACATCCTAAACCCTTAATCCCTTAGCCCTTATCCTATAAGACCTTAACCCATTTAGTTAAAAAATATGGGGGGCTAAAGTTTAACTAGAGCACATCTAGCATATAGTTGGTATTGGAAGCAATGTCCATATGATTAGATATTATAGAGGCTAAGGTTAATATGGGTTGTGGGAATTATAGAGGATAAGGTTTATACTGGTTGTAGGAATTATGGAGGCTAAGGTTTATAGTGATTGGAGGTTTTTACTCGTCTTAAGCCTCCTGATTTCGACTTCATTGCATGAGCAATGAGTAAAGAAACCCGCAAGAGGAGAAACGAGTTGGACTCACAGTCGAAGAGAGGAGTTGGACCCGCAATGGGAGAGAGAAGTTGGACCCACATCCAGAGAGAGGAGTTAGAACCGCATTGGGAGAGAGGAGTTGGACCCGTAGTTAGAGAGAGGATTTGGACCTGCAATCGAAGAGAGGAATTGGATCCGCAGTGGGAGAGAAGATTTGGGCCTGCAGTTTGGATTGTGGTCACATAGATGAGAGGGAGAATGAGTAGAGCAATAGTCAGAGGAGCCAATGCCTCCAAAATTGGTGAGGATTGAGCCCTAAGATTTGAGGTTGTTTTAGAATAATTTTCACCAAGTCCTTAGTTTTGTCACCCACACCTTGTAGGAAATCCAATCTTTCATGGGAAAATGATACTTTTGTTCTTCGGGAAGGTTTGTGCTTGTTATAAATTATGGCAAAGTGACACTCTTTTAAGACAAGGCTATTCAAATATTGAATCAAGGGTTTCCATTTTGCTTCAAAACCTAATCGATTTGCCATCAATTGATATTCAACATCCTCAATATTTCCATCTTTAGCTTGAAAATAAATTAAAAAAGGTAAAACAGTCTTGAACCTTCGAACGGGGAAAAACATTGAACATGTAATTATATAAGTCCCACATGGATAGAAAATAATTTGAGGATGAAAAGTCTATCGCATTTGGAAATTTACAAAAACTTTCAACTCTACCTCATAATTCAAGTTGGTATTCGTGGAGACTAATCTCTGGGAACCTTCTATAATCTGGTAAATGTTTTCAGATTTAGTAGATTCAAGCAATATTTTATGCTCGTTTTTCTTCCTTTCTAGTTTAATATTTCTTAGTTTCTACTACCTTATCATCTCAAAGGATCTCTTCTCCACTCATTTCAAGTTAGCCTCAAAGGGGAAGGGTGCATGACCAATGAATTAACCATCATCATATTATTCATATCCAACCTCTTTCCAGTCTTTTGAAGAACATTTGATTTTTTTTTCCTTGCTTCAGTTCTTGTTCATGGAAGGGTTACCCCAAGAATGCACCCAATGAATTAGAAGAAAAGGTTGTTTCTATAGACTTGATATTATCAACACCCACATAAGTGTGTTCCCCAAGTAGAATCACCTAATATATTAGTCAATAATTTCATGAGAAATGTATTCAAGATTCAGGAAACATATTGTTGAATGAGCAGATCTAATACATTATAGAGCAATGGTTGGGAAGTTGAGGTATACCACACTTCATAAAAGGCTTCATAACATGGACGAAGGTGTGTGCCTTCCTTGTAAGGAAGATTGTGTGAACATGGCAACATTTGGTGGATGATCGACCACATTGATTTTCTAACAAATCAATAGTCTTTAGGGTTTTGAGTGAAGGGTAGAAGGGGTTTATCCCTTAATCCGATCATCATTGATATTTCCATAGATCCAACAGTGACCGACAATGTGAATGTCATTTATTATATGAGCCTTAGTAAAACACGGTATGTCATGAATTGTGGAAGAATAGCCCATAAAACATGGCACGGGTCTGCATGGAATTCCCTACGAACAGGTGTACACATTGGTATATACCCTTTTGGGTGTGCAACACCTCCACATCCAACAATGCATATCTTGATATATACTATCTTAAATATTGTAGTTTTCTACATTTCTTTCTTGTTGACTTAGTTTTTCGCTAATGAGACACATAACTTACAAAAAAAACAAAGAATGTCAACATCCTTATCTTTAATGTTTGTCGATGCAAGAGCATCCTCGATTCCAAGTGATTCTTGTTCTATTTTGAGTGGATAACTAGTTTGTTAATTTTAGAGGCTCTTTTTGTTTGGAGATCATGAATCAATCATATGGGAAACCTTGGCTTGATTGATGACCAAGTCACAAAAAAGTCAAAATGGATGGTGATTGTTAATGTCCTTTCTCTTGAATTTTCTTCAAAATCATGTGAACAAGTTAAGCACATGCATCATTTATGTAAAAAAATGATATCCATCTAATCAACCTCATATGGATGATCCTCATGCCATATCAAAGTTTTATTAGTGATTTGAACTAGAAATTCTCCAAAATATCAAATTAAAGATAGATCAGTGATCATGATTTCCATCTAAAATACAATTACCGATGTACCCGGGTTTGAAGTCAACGTGACTTTTAATCCCATACTCGCGTGTACACGCAAATTTTGACATCAAACCTGCGTACATCGGGATGTGTGCATAAGTCCAAATATTTTTGGAGTTTTCCTCGTAGGAGTCTGAATAACTTGACTCTTAGCCTTCCAAATGCCTTGAGAACGCTCGGATTCAACCCTCCATTGCCCTTTTGGAGTGCTATATAAGGAACCCCTTGGATACATTGAAGAAGAGGAATTGAAGAGTAAGTAAACTATAGTCCATGGGATCTAAAGAGTTTGCAGAGGGACAGGGAAGGCCATCAATATGTGATCAACCGTGTATGGTAAAATCATCTATAACTGTGGGTTTAAGAGTTTGGAATCGAGCGATGTGTTCTGTTGGTTTTCTTTCTTTTTTTTTCTTAAATTTTCAATTCATTCATATTTTTCCTCTCCTTTAATGGATGGAAAAAAAATCTTGAGAGCAATAATAATGGTGGTGTATAAAATAATTTGTATTTTTGGAATATATTAATTTTGGTTTATTATCATTAAAAGGAGAATCTCAGAAAATTTTCTTTTCAACACAGAAATTATTTCTGTTCCAACCCTTACTTACAAATTCATTCACCCAAAACAACTGCAAATACCTCATTTTTTGTGCCAATGAACTATTAGATGGATCTATTGTACCTTCACATGTGTGTACAGAACTGTACGGATATGCACATGTGGTGTACATTCATGTACTTTTCACATGACATGAGAATCGTGCCATAGCATCAATCAATGTTGTACAGTCATGTTAGAGTGTTGTATGGATCTTCCTCGATCTGTGCCTCACACGTGATGTACGAATTTGACAAGTTGCATTAAATATTGTTGTACTTCTACCTCGGTATTTGTGTTTCCTCTGTCTTCGGAAATGTGACAATCTTCTAGGGCATTTCTCTCTCCTTCAGTCTCAATTTCCTCTCTCTCTCCTCATTGATGGTGTCTTTAATTTGTCCTTTACCCTAGTTTTATACTTTAAAATTTGCAACTACTTCTCTAACCATCTAATATGTGGTTGAGATTCATTTACAAGATCTAGGGTCATCATTAAATGCATCCTTATTTAATAATAACTCACTTTAATTATTAAATATCATTTAAGTGAGACCCAATACAATAAAGTACAAAACATCATTTATTTATATATAACTCAACTTTATACATAAATATACGCAAGGGGAAAATTACATGTCCTCTTTATCACACCACACCAAAACTATAAACAGGAAATTCATAATTAATTTTCTAACACTCCCTCTTAATGAGGAAGGTCACCAACACTATCTCCATCTCTGACTCCTGCAACAACTCCCTCCTGCTCTAGAACCAATCTCGAAAACAAATGCTCTACCTCAAACTGAAACTTTGAATCTTGAGACTCGACCTGAGCCTCATCCAACTGCTCATTTATACCATTGTTGGACTGGGTGAGTCTCCTTCCAATGCTCTAGAGAAAATTACTCTCCTCATCAAAAGAAATGTAAATCACATGTCGATCAGGTGCATCTTCTGCCCCATCCTTTGACTCTGACAACCACCCACCTGTGCCTAGACATACAACAGTTCTTCTGCACCCTTTTTTATTCTATGAAACATAATCTTGAACCCTACTTCAATATCATTTTCATGTTCTGTGTCACACAACTTAACACACCTTCTTCAGCATTCACAATTTGATACCATGAATAAATTTGACAAAATCTAATAAATTTTCTCTTAGAAATTGTGTCAAACACTTAGGCTTATTACTTGATTTAATCTTTCATTGAGTTATGCTTATTATTAATGAAATTTTCTCATTAACAAATTTAGGCTTGAACTTGAAAAATAAATACAACAAGCCTAATCATTGTCAAACTGAAAGAAAGATGAACACATAAAATTTAGGTCCAAGCCTAGGTCAAAACCCCAATAGGGGAAAACCCAGAGAAAAATTTATTATAGATATTCTTGAAAGTTTACAGCAGAGATATCACACTACAGGCAGTCTGAAATACATAGGAAACTGTGCCAAATAATGCAGAAATAAATACCAGCAAACTAACTAATGTGCAGTCCACTGTACAACCCTCTTCTTGTGCAAACCATGCCTTGAAACTTGTTCCAAGGATTGCTCTGGAAATGTGGGTGTAAACTCTGAATGAACTGCAAAAATCACTCCTTGAAAACAGTGCAATATACAACCTACAAATCTTGACATGAAAGACAATGTACGCCCTCGTGTACTATATGTGTAGTGTGGTATTTCCTGTTTCTGTGCAGGAATAGAACTCCTCAATTTTTGTGCCTATATCATTTGATATCTTCTCTCCTCTTTCTGGTTGCAAATCCTTCCCTTCTTTTCTCTATCTTTCTCACACGTGAGACTCTTTCTCTCTCTGCTTGATAATCTTCTTCCTTTTCCCTAGGTATATTTTATACTTTATCTCACCCAAACTAACCCTAAATAACTCAACCAACTTAATCAAAGGGATCAACTAAAGATTATCAGTTGAAGTCATGACGTCAGCAGGATTGCGAGTTAAAGACAAGTTGGATGGGTCTGATAATTTCAGCCCTTGGAAAGAGTGCATAACTATATTGTTCAAAGAGTTGGAGCTATGGGATATTGTTGGTGCTTCTAACACCATCACAGTTCCCACATATGTTGCTTTGAAGACTTCTTTGACAAGAAAGATATCAAGGAAAAAATAATCTTTTTGGACTCTATAAAAGATCATGTGATACCTCAAATCACAAGTAAGACACATGCCTTTGAAATTTGGAAAGCTTTATGTACTCTTTATCAAAGTAAGAATCAGAATAGAAAGATGGTTCTTAGAGAAAAACTAAAGAACACCAAGATGAATGATGTTGATACAGTAACCACTTATCTCACAAAAACTTCTTAAGTTAGAGATGAACTGGGTGCTGCTGGTGAGAAAGTGGAAGATGAAGAGCTTGTTAGATATGGTCTTAATGGGTTCACTGTAAAATGGGACACATTTGTGCAAGGAGTAGTTTCTAGAGAGAAACTTCCATATTAGACAAGGTTATGGGATGATTTTGTTCGAGAAGAGTCCCGGGAGAGGACATTCCAGAATAGCACTCAGAGTAGTGAAGAAAATGTAGCCCTTCTTACCAAAGGAAAAGGTAAAGGGGGGAAGAAAAGGGAAAAATACCTTAGTAAGGTTTGGTATTATAACTGCAACAAGTTTGGCCACTATGCTAGTCAATGTCCTAAGAATAAGGATGAAGACAAAGAGGGAGAAAAATCAGCAGAAGTACAAGAATATGTTGCCCAATTTGAAAATGAATTTTCTTTGGCATCAGTTGAGACTAGTATAGGTAGTTCAGTAGATTACCATGACACATGGATAGTTGACAGCGGTTCAAATAGCCATATGACCAGAAAGTATGGAGGTTTTTAGAGGATAGAAGAAATTGCTCCAGGATACTTTGTTGAAACATATATTGGAAATCCTCAGGCAGAGATAAGAGGAGTTGGAACTGTGAAATTCCAACTAGATCTGGGAGAAATTCTTGAAGTAAACAAGGTATTGTTTTTTCCAGACATGAAAGTTAGCTGACTTTCTATGTCATCATTGGAGGATGACGGGTATGGAATCTTTGTCAGTTAGAGAACCCAGTTGGTACCACAATTTTACTTAGGAATAGAAGAGACAAACTTTATTTTTTGCAGGGAGAGGTGATATTTCCAGGTTCAGGTGGATGGTTATCTGAGACTGAATCTGAAGATAAGGTAGGTGCACATATGATCCCTTCAAATGAGGAGAGTTATACTAGCAGGAGACTCAGCCAGTATGAAGTTTGTGAGAAAATGCAAGGGTTTAGAGAGGATTCCCCTCACAATTCTCAGTTTAGAGTTCTCTTTCAACATGAATCTCCAGGTCACATTCCAGAGCAAGAGGGAGCTTCTTCAGAGGACAGAGACCCAGGTGGTGGAGGTACAGGCATTGTCGGAAGGACCTCCCTCGTTAAGGGGGAGTGTTAATTTTATAACTAAGTTGGTCCTTCCCCATGATTTTGATGTCACATGGGGGGGACATAAGTTGTATTTTTCCTAGGGAACTCTTTTTTAATGTAAAGTGTTTTATATTATTAAAGTGACTTTTGTACTTTATAAACTTAAAGTGATTTTAATTTGTGGGACCCAAAAGAAGTGCATTTAGTGTATTAAATATATTAAAGTGAATATGTGCATTAAATGAGAGCCCTTAGATAAAGTTAATGTCATCCTTTGATTAGAGTTGGTTAAGTTAGTTATGGTTAGTTTGACTGAGATAAAGTATAAAAGAATGTGTATGGAAAAGTGAGAGACATCAGAAGAAGAAGAAGAAGACAAAATTGAATGCACAATTTCCAAGAAATCTGTAGCATTCATTGGATCGTACATCCAGACCATACAGTCATTATTGCATATCGTACAAGCATAGAAATCGAGGCAGATTGCAGGCACGAATTTATTAGGCATATTTTTCAATGCATATTTCAGATGAGGGTTTCTGAAATTGTTTTGATGTCATAGGAGAAATTTTGAGTTGTTGAATTTTTTAGTTCTCTCATAAATAAAAAGTCTTTCTCTGGGTTTTCCTCTAGTGAGGGTTTGCCTTGGGCTTGGCCCTAAATTTATGTGTTTTCATCTTTATCTTTAGATTGAAGTTGAGTGCATTGTTGTTTATACTTAAACGATCAGATAAATTCATCTTATGAATTTTTTAGTTCAAAAAAGTTATAAATTAGATTTGTAGTCAAGTGTTTGATAAAAGTCCAATAAAATATTTTTGTGATTGTTTATCAAAAAATTTCACTTATCACTCATTTTCCTACTAGTGATCTATAATCATGTTGGCAATGAAAAATGGAAGTTAATTCAACCAATCAATTCATGTTATGTGGAAAACTGGTGTCATCGTATTCCATTGGCCAAGACATGTGATTGTGTTTGGGAGTACCATGTGGCAATGATATGTATTTAGTACTCGAATGGTTATGGAGTGCTTTCCTTTGAGATTTTTCCTCTAAGTACTTGAAGGTTGTACTTGAGACTAATTGCAAGCATGTGTCCTCTAATATTTTAGGCCCACAAGTCCAAATGGAATTCTTTCCCCATGTTCCTTTAGTTGCACAAATATATCCATGGGCCTAATTTTTTTTAAAGTTGGGATCTATAATAAGTTTATAAATAGAGGAATTGACTTCCTATGTTTTGGAGTGCATAAATATGTCCACATACTTATACCAATTCAAGTATTTTCTATAGAATTTTCAAGTTTATGAATGAGAGAAAGCTAAAGAAAAGAACCCATTGACTAAAGTGTTTCAACCTCAAAGCTACATCCACTCTTATATCTCAACCTAATACACCATTTCAAGTCTACTTGGCATATACATGATCCAATCATCAACTGCCATGTGGAAGTGGGCCCATAGCAAAAGATATTGTAAGTAAAAGAATTGATGGAAAAAAGGGAAGAGAGTAATGCATTCATATATAATAAAGGATTTGTAATAAAGCAAGGCATGCTGCTAAAGGTAGCAAGCCCTGCCAACAGAATTCGAATGCTATGCCATAGTTGAAGACCAAGTTACAAGTGTTTCATATAGGCAAGTTCTATTTGCAAGTTACCATTACAATAGCAACAATATGCAAAGTATGGAAGCAACCATGTTCAAGAATTCGGTCAATGTTCAACTGAGTGGATCATGCTCCATCAGATTTTGTTCACTATTTCCTACTCATGGTTTTAGTGAGAGAACTAAAAAGATACCATAGAAGGGAAGAGTCCTTTCCAAGGACTTGACTGGCGCGAAACCCTGTCCACAATGTTGTAGTTATGGAAGAGAGTTGTGATGATGAATTATCACTAATCCACTCTGATACATACTACCAGCATGATAAATAAAATGCTACCTCCGGTGTCCTGGATTTAATGGAATTTGATGACGATTTGTTTGTGCTAGCAATTTTCAAAGAGGAGGAATACTTTGATATCGAACAAACGCCACAAGAAAACATAGTATAGACTTGAGCCCAAGCAAACAAATGCAAGGGGAAGCAAGCAATGACCACCCTCATGACAAGATCAACCTATAAAGGTAACACCAAGGATGTCGTGGGGGTAGTACCCACTTTTCAATCGTCAACATCCACGGCGCCAACAACATAAATAAGGAGGGTGTCATATGTAGCCTTGTCTCCACTAATGGACTACAACATTGTCAATGAGCTTAGTAGACGCCAGATCACACTCCCATTTTGGAGGTGGTGAAGATACCAAAACAAAAGTAAAACTTGCTCAGAGCAATAGATGGTGAAGGCACGATAAACACTAGGATGGAGGATTCCATCATAAGTCAACAAATGCAAGCATCTCCAGGGAATCCTCTGAATGCCTCCCAATTCGAGTGAATCCATGGACACTTCGGGGTTTGAAGGTCGATCTAGCTTCTTATTTCTGAGGAATGATGTATGGAACAACTCTTGCGGGTTCGGATCTAACTCATTCTCAAGGAAATAATGCAAGTCTATAGGAGCTCTTAGAAAATCCATATGGTCGAAATTCGATTCAGATAAGAAAAACAAAGTAATAATAAGTGGCATAGCATTGGGATTAATATCATTCTAGAGGGGGTGCAAGGAACGGATTTATCCGCCAAAATGATCTAGTGGACTACAACCTTATTCAAACACAGGCATCGTGCTCTGTTACTCTAGAGGTAGTATATAATACCATCGTGATTGCAGCGGTTATACAGTGTTTGTTGTACCAAGCTTCTTGCTCAAATGGTATATAATAATTCTCCACATATTATACTATAAGCATGTACTATAACCACCGATAAGAATACGACTAATCAGGGAATGCTCCAAGAACCGGATCTGCATATTGCAACTGTTGTTGAAATTAGAGATCAATTTGCAACCAACACTAAATTAAATACTAGACATTCTCAAAACCATGCGATCCTGATGGTAAATGTCAAAAGAGCGATGCATTTTAAGTGATGGACAAATTGTGGCAATTTGTGCTCCAATTTCGGGCCTCTTACTGAGCTTTTATCTATGAAATTTTGTTTTAAAGTTTGATTTGTTTTCATGTTACACACTTTTGGAAAGAGACATCACACATGAAATATTTGAAACAAAGACTGTGTTTGTGTAATTGATCTTCATTTATAAATTAAGGGATCCTTCTTATTCTTTGTCAATCATTTTTTCAAAAAAAAAAGAGTTAAATTGAAACAACACATTGTAAATTATGGCTCACCGACAGTTGCAAGTTGATATTTCTTTATAAAACCATGGATGGTAGTAAACTCGAAATGTAGGAAATCCATATTATGAACAACAAATCAAATGTATAAAATTAGTAATCCAACAACATAATTACAAAGTCAAAGGTAAAGTGCCAAGCCTAAAGTATCCACAAGTGAGATCAAGGCTCACTACCGTCGAAGTTAGAGCATGAAAAGTTGGGTTAGTAGTTATGTTCCAAAGTGCAAGTGAAAGTTATGAACGATGAAGGGAAAGTGCGCATACAGCATAATATGCATGATGACTAAGATTCTTATTAATGCATTTGAATCCTTCTATTGTTCTTCGGTATAGAGGTACATCCTAACGAACTCATAATTCCTTTATGGGGAGACAATTTAGTTATGATAATGGCACCTTCCCTGTTTTGCCATTAAACGATTAAACTCAGACGCTTTGTGAGTAAATTGTGACACATGTCGAATCAATTGTTAGACTCAGCTTGTGACTTTGACACTTGGGTGTATCCAATTTTACTATATAAACTAAGCCATCTTACCTCATTCCTACACCTAGAAAAGTCATTTGGATTAGTCATTCACATCATTCAAAAGAAATATGCAACTCAACCTTGGTAAAATAACAAACAAGGCACTTGTACCCAATGCATTCGTGGATAAGCAACATCTAGTCAGTGTACTTTTGTTTCCACATCTTTATCTGACATTTGCATTCTAAGCTTGTTTAAGAAGTGAAAGAGCACTGGTGAATATAAGGTGAACTCTAATATAGTGCCATGTTATGGAATGGAGCATCCATAGCCACTTACCTTGAATTTGGTAAGTTGTATCGGCATTTTCTTCAGTTGAACAACTTTTAAAATTTGTGGGGTTTCTACAGCATTTTATGTCATGTTTCTTTGCAGGCGAAAAGGATCAAGGTTTTCTTTTTATTGTTTTTATTTTGACAATATTAGATATATGTTGATGGTTTTGTGAATCCCTTAAGAATCCATACCTTCTACCATGTATATTTTTTTTCTGCACTTTTGTAGGCTGAAACACCTAGGGCATAGTTGGAGTTGTATTGGTTCCAATAGATATAGAGGATTGCAAGTATAAACCCTCTCTATGCCTCGAGTTATGCCTTCCAACTACATATACCTAGATGTTTGTTATGTAGGTTAATATTAGTGCGTTATGTGTTTGTAGTAGTATATTCCAGTTCATTCATTGGTATTATTGTTCCAACCAAGCCGGAGTTCAAATGCAATGACCCAGATGGAGGTGTAAAAGAAATAGAAAAAGAGAGGTTAATCTGGAATGAAAAAACTAATAGAAGTCTCGGTAGACCTTCCATCTTGGATAGAAGATAGAAGAGCAACAGGATTACCTCTCCTCTCATTAGCAAGCAGGAACAACTATCTATGAAAATCCATCGCTCCCCACTGCTGGTAATTTTCAGATACATGAGATTCTAGGAGATGAACTGCGTTCCTTGTACAGTTCCGACTTCTTTGGAATAACTTGGAAAGCTTCTGGTTGTTTATGGAGGTTCCCATCCTTCCAAGTTTGTTTGATCCTGCGTCCTATTAAAAACCAATTATTACATGTATCTTTTGAAAGCTTTGAAAAACTAGTTTGCAATATTACTCCTTTTCTTGTTTGCAGTTGTTTCTTTGTTTGTAGTCATGGATAACATATAGAGCAACCAGGATACATCGCATGATGCAACGGGTGAAGTTGTTTGTTGGGTAGATTTTTCAACAAAGTGACTCGGTAAGTTGAGGATGAAGCAACTTCTGTATTTCAGGAGAAAATCCTTCTTCCTTCTACTTGCATCTATCTCTTGCTCCAAACCAATTGGAGCTGAAGAATACTACATATATCTCTTGCTCCAAACTAGTTGGAGCTGAAGATGACTAGCTCTTATGATGGTTGGGGCAATGTTGAACTCTGTTGAACTATGGCGGTGGAGTGACAAAAACGTCACCCACATGCCAATGGCCACAATAATACATGGTGACCATGTGTAACTTGAATCCAAGATCACTGACCTTTATGAATAAGGCTATGATAACCAAAAAATTTACTATTGGAGAGGTAATGCTATCCTTCGCCTTAGACATTGGTTCACCTTCCAATATGTTTTCGGTATGTTATCTAAATTTCCATATATTATCCAATGTTTTAAATGAAAGATTGTCCTTGGATTTTTCCCTCGCCTCAATAGGCCAAATAAGGGTCTAAGGGGTCTAAGTTGTTTATTGGTAAACAAACAATGTTGTAAGAGTTTGATTTTCCATCATGAAGGAAGAGACTAATAAATACCTACAACCACTCCTTATATCAAGAGTGCCATTACTTTGACTCCACTAATAACCTAGTCAAATTACATCTGATTATATTATCGAAGTTTGTGATCTATCGACAATAAATCCTTAGTTTCTCTACCATGGATATTGTGTAAGGATTTTGAAGATGACAAATTCACCTCATCAAAGATATAAGACAAAGAAACACACTCAAAATTGAGGTTAATGGAGCTTCCCTCTGTATTTTCTTGGATTAAAAAATTGTTAGGATATTTAGACACTTAGGAGTTAGTTAAGATCAACTTGTGTAATATATCCGTTAGGTAAAAGTGTGTTTATTTAGTATGCATTAGTATGCAT
>LPNX010893903.1:42334-62540 GCA_001517045.1 Pseudotsuga menziesii
CTAGTGATCCTGATGATCGGAAGTCTACTGCAGGTTATGTTTTCAGTCTGGGATCTGGACCTGTCACTTGGGCTTGTAAGAAACAACAAGCTCTTGCTCTTTCTTCAGCAGAAGCAGAATATCGAGCCGCAGTTAATGCCAGTCAGGAAGCTTTATGGCTTCGACAGATCCTTTCAGAGTTTGGATTCGAACAGCAGCAGCCTACTCCACTTTGGTGCGACAATCAAAGTGCCATCAAGCTTGCCAAAGATCCAGTTCTACATCAGCGCAGCAAACACATTGAGCTACACATGCACTTGTGTACCCTAACAAAAATGGAGGTGATGGATGGTGATTAATGCGGTGGTTTCTCCACTCAAAAGGTGGATTATCATTAATGTGTTCAAACTGTTCCTAATGCATTTATATGTTGAGAGAAAATAGGGAAAGGTTTGGAATGTCTTGTACATGGGATTGTTTAAAGGAATGAATTAGACTAAAGCATAGATTTTGGGGTTGATATTGTGAAATGTTAACAATGGAATTGTAAGGGTCATATGCACAAGATTTTCTTGTGGATATTGTCCCCTCAATCTTTTAGGTGGATAGGACTAGAAATGTGATTTAGGATCTAACTTGTATTCCAATAAGTCTATTGGAGATTATGTTTTTGTTATTTAAACCATGTTGTTACCTATAGATAACTTTGAGTAAAAAAACGCTAGTTGATTTTGGTTTGCTTTAAATAGTTCCATGATTGTGAAGAGATTATTTCTTGTGTTCTTGCATACATTCTATAAAGTGCTCTCTCAAAAATGACCATTTGGCAAGATTCTTTGATTTACATTGCCTTGATAAATGCATGTTTTTATATGACTTTGTTTCTCATAGAATATATGCACTTGATAGTGGTGATCTAACCCAATTATAAGACTTTCTTGATTTATTTTACTCTTTGATTTCTTAGAACTTAAATGTCATCCTTCATGAAATAGACCACGATTCAATATATAAGGAGATATAGGGATACCCCTATACCCCTTTTGGATTGTGAAATAACAATCCTAAATTGAGAGGAGATTGGTATGTGATAGTATCCTAGACCATAATGTTCCATTCAAGGCGGCATTCCTAAAATACTATTATTTCATGGTGTTGATTCAAGTGATAACAAGACCACTATGCTTAGTATAGGAGGTTTGAGGTTTCATACAATTGGGGCCAGTGTGCCCTAAACTATGCCATTTGTTATTGTAGCAAATTTCTAAGAAGCACTAGGAGAGAAGTAAGAAATCGAAAGGTTCGGGGAAGACAAACTCTTTTCCATGAGTATCATAAGTGTTGTAAATGGGAAAGTTGGTGAAAATGGTGAGAAGAGAATGAAGGATAACTGTGAATACCAAATAGTGGGCATTGTTAGGAATAAACAAAGGGTTTAAGAATATTAAACAAATTAGATGAGCTAAAGTGAGCACTTCAAAACTAGAAGAGCAAGATGTTGATGTTGTAGAATAATTGATGTGAATTCCTAAAACATAATGAAAGTGAAGGTCTAGGTTTTGTATAGGATATAAGCTTAAAGGTAGAGATGTTGATTGACTGGATAAGACAAATGGAGTGCTACGTTAAACTAGAGAGAATTGATAACCATCAAAGTACAAATTTGCTAGCACAAAACTAAAGGGGCAAAATGCAGTTTTTTATATTTTTGCAATATGAGTGAATTTGGAAGGGTAAAGAAAACGCAAACGCTTAATGGAGTAAGGTGGCCAAAAATCTCTCTTTACCGATGTTTATTTTTATTCTAGAATATATATATATATATATATATATATATATATATATATATATATATATATATATCGGTAAAGCAGTTGCAAAACCTTAAATAGAAATCCCAAAGTGTATAAGAGTACATAGAGGAGTTCTACAATATTTCAGTATGCATGGAGCATGAATAAGATGGAGCATTAATAAGATGAAGATCAATGAGTATCAAGCTATGTGAATGGATTTAAATTCATTATTCATGATGAAATCAATGTCTATGAGATGCATTTAGTTAAAGAAGCATATCAACTAGTAGGGAGGTAATGTTAAAAAAAAAACTTTAGTAGAGGAAGAGGCCGTAGTGGAGGTAATTTTCAGAATTCCAAACATAAACTAGAAGATGCATGTGAATGGAAGATATATCAAGACAACACACCAAGCAAAGGTTGAAGTAGAGGTTGGATGTGGTTTGGAGGATGCAAAATAGAAATGGTAGTCATAGAAGATCAATATACTTCCATACTTATTGATATGGTCATCACAACTCATTTCAATAAACATGAAGTGAAGGCACATGCACAAATTAACCATGAACTCGATTAGAACAAGGAAAGGTCCCTAAGGATTGGCATACAATCACAATGACAATGGAGCATGGAGAAAGTAAAATTCTGCCCAAAGGATGATAGATCCACCTATGGTGGAATCACCTAATTTCAATAAGAGTTTCACGTGGATTGTGACAACCCGGATAGCAATCGATGCAAGTAGGCTAATACTATTCTTTAGTGAGAATCTAAATGAAGCACAATGTGAGTATTTTACTTATAAGAGCAAGTTTTATGTTCTTGTGCAAGCACTACAAAATTTGAGGCACTACTTATTCATATGAGATTTTATATTTTACACAAACCATCAAACGTTGAAGTTTATAAAAAACTAAGAAGTTAATTGAAACACACTGTAAGTAGTTTACTTGTGATCTTGAGTTTTATACTATTGTGCTAGCAATAAAAAACTTGAGGAGTTACTAACTCACATGGGATTTCATACATAGACCATCAAGTGCCAAAGTTTATCAATAACTAGGAAAAATTGAATCAAATACATGAAATGGGTCAATTTTCTATAAAGGTAAAATTTCATGTTGAAGCATAAGTCTAGGAAGGAGAATAAAGTCACAAATGCACTATGTAGGAGAACATTGATGTTGGCAATAATGAAGAATGAGAGAATTGTATTTGAGCATATAAAGAATTTGTACAAGTGCAACAAACATTTTGGACAACTCGAGGAGATGGGTGAGAAACCAACAATGTACTGTTTTAAGAATGCAATTGGATTACTTCATCTAAGATGGTTATTTCTTCAAAGCAAAGTGTTACATATTCCACAAAGTTCAATGGAAGAGAATCTAATGATAAAGATAGTATTGTTCTAGTGATAAGGAAATCAAAATATTTGTGTAATGGTGCAAAACTCGTTAGATGAAAGGGTAATCAAAGCACCCAATATATACATTGTTACTAATTTTGGAAATGTCTCGATTGGACTGTCAAGAACACAATTTAGATTTGATGGAGTGTTGTGGTTGAGAAGTTTTTATGATGTCACACTTCATACATTATAAGAAAACCTATGATGTGACATACTGCATAGACTTATTCTTCAAGGGCATTCATAATTATGAGGATCATTGAAGATGATCATGCATCTAGAGATATAGGGTTTTCTAATAAATTTTGGAGGACAATGTGGAAGATGACAACAAAACATTGTACAAATCAACTTATCAAACAAATGGATAAGTTGTTGTAAACAAAATCGCTAAAAATATTTTGATATGTTTAGATAAAAGGAAGCCAAAACAAATGGATAAAGTTTTGATATACTCATACTGCATATATATAGTTCTATGAATAGGTTGAGATGATTTATGCCATTGATAAATTGTGTATGGAGTGAATCTATGTGGATTAATGGACCTATTAAATTTGTTAATCACTATGCAACAAATAGATGAGCTAAATATATAAAGAAAATAAAGCACACATTAGAGGAATTTTGGGGTCTAAAATGGGCCTCCTAAGGAAAATAATAAAATAATAGTTAAAATAATAAAATAATATTGATTAATTTTTTAGGAAGAAAGAAAAAAACTACTTTTTGTGTTCGTATTTTCAACATATCTCCCTGTGTTTTTACTCAAATTTCGATCGGGAGAGCCCGTTGGATGCGGAATCAAATTCCGCATCCAACGAGCTCTCCCGATCGAAATTTGAATAAAAACATAGGGAGATATGTCGAAAATACGAACAGAATGAGTAGTTTTTTTTAATGACAAATATGTCAATTCAACCATTATGGTTGACTTATTTTATTGAAATTCTATTGGTTCTTGAATTCCAACTCACAAAAACTTATTTTAGCACGCTTTCTTATAAAGCCCATTTTAGACCCCAAATTTCCTCTAATGTATATGAGTAGGTCAATCATAGAATGCAAAAGAAGAGTATGGAGTAAAAGGAGCATGTAGATGCATATATAAGGTATAAATCATTTACAATGTAAGATTTAGTCATAGTACATCTCAGGGGATAGTGTTATCCCAAGGGTACTAACAAGTTAAATGTGGAGAAGATCATACTACATAGAATTGAGAGAGCTTAGCAACAATGCAATTCCCTCGTAGAGGGTACATGATAAATATCTTTCAACGAGGCTCGATTTAAGTTTCTACATCCTATGCATAACCTAATATCATATAATTTATTTCATACAAATACTTTGGACCACAACCTATTCAAAGTATCGAAAAAGATAAATGACCCTCATTGTTAACATTTTATCTAATTCAACTTTGATGGTCATTTTAACAAGTTCCTATCATTGCATTTGGAAAAATGTTTAACTCCCAATGTTAAAGGAAAGGAATAGTATGGGTAAGAGGATTAACATCTTCAAATATTCTTAAGACCTACCAAAGGCTTCACAAAACTCAATTATGAGTTCTCTAAATTAGGTCAATTCCTTCACAGAACAATCTAAACCCACATAAACCAATTTAAAATCACCATGTACCTAAGTTTATCAAAATAATTTTCTGTAAATTTCTAGTTGCCTATTCCTTAATATCCAATGCAAAGAACTAATACCATAGGATCCATGATTAGGAAAATTTTGATGTAGTGACAAGGAACCAAACAAAAGGCAAAGAGAAATGAAAAAGGAAATAAATCCATATCTAGAATCCCACCCACTTAAAACAAAGATCTCAAGTACAACCTTTCTTATTGTAAAATAATCGTGTCAAAGTTTAAGGAAAATGGTGAAAATGACAACTCATTGATCCCCACAGATCTTTTTGTGGGTGGAGTCGGAGGGTTGGATGATCATAAGTATAATAAGGCAATAATATTAATAGTTAATTCAGAATCAACGGTCTTGTGTATTATTTCAATGACGTGACATTATAATATTGTGTTTGCTTGTAAATTAGTCTAGGTTGGTCTTGATATATTATTGAAAACGAGAATATTTTTAGTACATCCGTTTGTACTTTAAAAGAACCAAATCAATTCAAGGAGAAGGATGGATTATTCATTGAACCCATGGGTCTTTTTGCATGTGGGTGTGGTAAGATTAGATAATCATAGTTATAATAATCTAATAATAGTGTTATCCTAATTGATAAATGCTCTAATTAAACATCTTATGGATGATATCGATGGCATGATTTCTACACTACGATATTGCATTTGCTTATAAATTATTTTAAGTTGGCCACATATGTCATTTTGTGTGTGTGCATGGGAGGATTGGCTAATCAAGGTTTAATAAGCTACACTACAATATTACATTTGCTTATAAATTAGTTTAAGTTGGCAGCATGGGTCATTTTGTGGGTGTGTGTGGGAGGATTGGATAATCAAGGTTAATAAATCAATAATAAAATAAAATATTAAATATAATAGTAATAAATAAAATATTGAAACAATGAATAATATATAATAATATAAATAATTAAATAAAACATAACATTAATTATATTTAACTAAGGGACATATCCCTTCGATGAATAGTCACCATATAAGCTTATATATGCAGGCTATATCATCATTGCAAACCATCATCTTTTATCTTATCAATTATATATTCGATTATTTGTCCATTTATGGATCCTTTATATTATTTACATTGGTTATTCGTGTAAGAAACGTTTTTATTGTTTCAATGGTATCAAAGCTACATTCATGATCCAGGCCTTTGGCAATATTGTGGTTTTAACCATTATCCCAGGGCTTCCCTAAAATTGTGGTCATTGACCAAGAAGGAGAAAAGGAAGAAGCAAAAAAGAAAAAAGAAAAGTCAAAACAAAGAAGTAAAAAAAGTTAAAATAAAATAAAATATAGAAAAAACCAAAAAAAAAATTGAAGTAAAAAGAAAATAAAGTATAGAAACCATACGTGGTTTCTTAAAAAAACAATAATGGTTTATTTTCCAACAAGAAACAATACATGGTTTATTGGAAGCATTTGTGAAAGTTAATAATCAAGTTAGGATATAAAGTAATGTATTCAAAATCTAGTTAGGATATAAAGTAATATATTCAAAATTTAGAAGTGCATAAGAAGTCTTAAGGCTACCAAGAAGAAACCAAGATTTGAACTTGGGTGGGGAAGGTAACAATCATTCCTGCCAACCACCTAATTAGCGTTCAGTTTACAAGAAGTCTTAAAGGGAAAAGAATATAAAAAAAGCATCAAAATAAAAAAAATTACTACAAGAACCATATTGAATATTTTTATTTAAAAAAAAATACAAATATAGAGAGAGAGAGACGTTAAGAGAAAGAAGACGAGTCAATGCCAAAGGAATGCCATCTATCACCAAAGAAGTTGAAGACCATGGAAACTAATATGCAGTTACAAATAGAGAAATTATAAGATAAGCTAAAATGTTATCGAATAAACAATAAAGAATTACAAGACATGAATGAAAATTTGGAATTGATGAATAAATAGAAACCAAAGAACATATAATATCCATTCAAAAGGGCTGCATAGAAAGGTTGTCCACACAAGTTGACGAATTTAAGGACGAAAAATATTTCAATCAAATATTACAAAATCAAGAGATAAAAAGGAATTTGATTAATAATAAAGCAGAGATAGTGTGCTTACAAAAGATTCTGCACGACAAAGATGAAGAAATTGTCGAAATTCAAAAACAATTAAAAGACAAAATTAGAGATATGTCGACTTCAGCAACATATAAAAGAAATTCAGTAGAAGAATGATGACACCAAGAAGGCACGCAATTTGGAAAATTATGAAAGTCAATAACACGTTATCAATAAACACTGAAGAAATATTTCAACTAAAGAAATCATAACAAAACCTTAGTTACAAAGATCAAGAAATTGAAAAATAGTCGGAAGATAGAACATTCTAATGAATACATCGAAGGAAAAATTCTAGAAAAGCCAGAAGAAAATTGGCGTCTTCAAAAACATAATGATGAGCTTAAGGAACAACTTAAGAAATCCAAAGACAAAGAAATGTCGCAAGAAGAAATGATCAAGAATCTTAAAAATGATAAAGGATCATTGAAAACAAGTTGGAGCAAATTTAGAAGAGGACATCAAAACCCTTTGACCCAAAAATCCAAGTTGAGGAAAAGAAGCAAATACAAATCCAATCCTCGTCACAATTCAAAATAAAACCAATTTCGTAAAAAAACAAACAACAAGAACTCCTTATCGACACCCAAATTATAAACATCATTATGTCCCACAACAAGGTCAAAATGAACATAGACAGAGGAATTATGTTTCAAAAAAGATAGAACACAAAATCTACAAACTAAGCAGAAACTGAAAAGTTTCATCCAACAAAGCGATCAATAAGCAACTTCAATGAATATTAGCTCTCGAACGGACCACTTCACAAATGATGCAACATTTTTTCTTGGAAATTCATAACACATATTGTTACCTTCCCCACCCAAGTTCAAATCTTGTTTTTTCCTTGGCAGCCTTCAGACTTCTTATGCATTTCTAGATTATGAATATATTACTTTATATCCTAACTTTATTATTAGCTTTCACAAATGCTGCCAATAAACCACGTGTTGTTTCTTGTTGGAAAATAAACCAAGTCTTATTGTTTATTTTTTAAGAAACCATGTGTGGTTTCTATATTTTATTATCTTTTTACTTCATTTACTTTTTTTATTTTTACTTTCTTTTTCTTTTTCTATAATTCTTTTATTTTTACTTTTCTTTTTCTTTTTTCTTTCTTACTTCTTCATTTTCTCCTTCTTGGTCAACGACCACAATTTTAGGGAAGCTTTGGGATAATGATTAAAAACTACAATATCGCCAAAGACCTGGATCATGAACGTAGCTCTGATACCACTGAAACGATACTGAATTGAGTAAAGACCTTGCAATCATTAACAAATAGTTATAGGTTCTTAAGCTTGTATTTCTCATAAAAAGGAATCATGTTATTGTCAATTATATCTTATTCCGAAAGCATTAATTGGTTTGTTAGATCAACATTTATGCAATTCTTCTTAGTAGTCAGGCAAATAGTGATGTGAATAGACTTCCCTTGAATAAGCCCATAAGTTTTTTATATATGGGATCCGCATATATTTTAAAAGTTCGCGGAAATCTTCCTTTTTTCGTCATGAGACTCCATTTTATTATGTTTTTTATCCCAAGATATATCAGCAAAAATACATCTTTTATCTTGTATAATATACTATACTATTCAATAATTAATCCCCCCCCCCCTTTTTAACTTTCTTTCTTTCTTTCTTTCTTCTTTGTAATTCTTTTTCTCGCTTTCTTTTATTACAAACTCGTTTATATATATATATATATATATATATATATATATATATATATATTATCCTTTGTTTATTTGCTTTTCCTTATTTATGTTACTTAGATGTAATATGTTGGGTTAAACTATGTGGTTTTAAGAAAACCACGTCTTGGTTTCTTTTCTTTCTTTCTTTCTTTATTTCTTTCTTTTTTTAGTATGGTCACAAGCCTATTTAATTCAGAAACTAAGATCTTCTTTCTTCTTCTCTTAAAATATATCAATAAAAATATCCATAAATGGACAAATAATCGAATATATATTTGATAAGATAAAAGATGATATTTTACAATGAGGATGTAGCCCACATATATAGGCTTATATGGTGACTATTCACCAAAGGGATATGTCATTTAGTTAAATTTAATTAATGTTATATTTTATTTTATTATTATATTATTCATTATTTTAATATTTTATTTGTTATAAGTGATACACTAGTTGATAAATGTCATAATCAACATTTTGTGGATGAATCTCAGGCATGATTGCCACACTAAAATATTGTATTAGTTTGTAAATTAATCTATGTTGGTCTTGATTTACTATTTCATTGAGAAACAACAATAAAGTCCAAATAGTTATTAAAAAAACCTCAATCCTATGCATTCTTGCACTTTCAAATTAAAGGATAGAATCTAGTACCGAACCTTCCAATGAGTCTTTGCAAATTGATAATTGTATTAGAATTTTTTAAGTTTTGTTTATATATATATATATGATGGTTAACGTCCACTAAGTCCATCTTTGGTTTATCGAACACTACTAAAGAATTATTTGGTTTGCTTTAAAATTGTATTCCTTATTAAAAAAGCTTGAAGAAAAGCATTCCTAACTCATTATAGTTTTAATAGGTCAGAAGGTTAAGAAGATTTGTATTGTAACAAAGACTTTGAAATTGAGATCTAATGTGAGTATATGAAAAATACTCGAAGAGAAAGTGATTTTCATCCTCAATGCTCATAGTCTCATAAAGATGACAACTCCTTTCAGCCCATAGAGCTTTAGGAATTGTCCAACATCTTATTTCACTATAAAGCTCATGAGAGTTCATTCTAATATTCGCTATATTAATGTTCTTTTCAAAAAGAGATTTTTTATATTCTATATTAGAGTTAATGACCCCTTATAATATATTAATTTTCTTCTCAACCTCTAAATTTTTATCACATCACAAATTCTCTTTAAAGTTATATGTAATAATATTTTGCAAAGTGATTTTTCTATCAAATCCCTAATAGTTTAACTAAGCAAAACATCTTTATACCAACCTCACTTGAACCATAGATGATTTTGACAAGATTTTATAACAATTTTAGGATGCATTTAATCTCCCAGATATATACATACCAACCAATCATGATTGTTCTACCCTGATACCACCCATCTCCATAGAGCTACAAGTTTGAATTCCAGCACGATGGACTTGTTTGAATATAAGTTTATCCTTTATTAAGAGTACATTTACATTCATAGGCATCTCTATAAAGTATGGGTTAAGGGGTATCTTTGCTTTGGGAGATGTCATGGTGTGGAGCTCTAACAACGTAAAGTTGCCAAATTGTTTTATGATTGTCACAAAATATTAATAATTATTTCACAATTTGTTATAATAATATCTACTGAAGGATATTAGTATAAAATATTTCATAACCAGAGATATCAAGAATCCTCCTACTGGGGAGGAGAAGTATTAAATATATGAGATTTAAGCGACCATGGGAAAGTACTTTATAACTGGGATATTATTATAAAACTCTGAAAATATTTAAGGTTGCATCCTTCTCCTTTTCAGTGCTCTTATTGCTGCCTCCAGCTTTGCACTTGCGAAGAACCATTATGCATCAACCTCGTCTTTATTGTGACCTTTCCATGTTCAAAATACACATGATGTTCAAAAAGTATCTAATAAAGAAAATCCACGCATCTCTTAAACTCTGTATTATAAAAAGTATCTAGTAACAAAAATTCATGTATCTCTTAAACTTTGTGTTAAGTGATTGTGGAGGCGTCATAAAGCGACATTGGCTTTTATGATTCGTACAATTTTTTATTAATATTGATTTGGATCATTACTGAATTTTTTTTTTTTTCAGACGAAAAAAGCATTCCTTGATATTCTATTGAATCAAAGGTAATTTGTTACATCTTCTAGTCAACAGGACCATTCATGTAAATCTAACCACAATACAAGAAGAAATATCATAAAAAAAAATGAGCAGGGAGATAGGACTGAGCCAGCTTTTGTCCCCACCTGGGCTTGTTGTAACCGAGGGGTAACCTCTCATAAAAAAAATCTGCAAGTAAGGTCAGCCATATATATCTCAAAAGAAGATAATATGAGCCCTGAGTCATTATCCAAGACAGGCTTGAGTCCTCTCAAAATCCAGGGATAAGCTCAATGAACCAAAATCTGTAGAAAGATAGTACCCCAAGGGAACTAACTACCTCAAAAGATAGCCCTTAGTCAACAACAGAGCTGATACTCAAAACAGTTGAAGATAAACTTCCCTATAAATGTCACCTTTACAATATTCCGTAAAAGAAAGATGGCCAAGAGCCATAAGCAGCCCATCCTTGGATAATGAATCAGCCCTCATATTATATTCCCTATAAACATGGCTGAAATCCACTAAAGTGAACGAAGAGATCAGCTTTTTGGTGTTGTTGCACCAAGCATCTAGGTTCACAATAGAAAGAGTGGATTTATCCTTTGCCCAATTTATAATCACAAAGGAGTCGCCAAAGATATGTAGATATGGAAATCCAATATCTTTGGCAATGGAAAGTAAAGCCCAAAGTGCCAAAAGCTCGGCTCTTGTATTAGTGCTGCTACCGCAGCCTAATTTCATTTCAATGAAATGTTGTTCATTAATCCATATACATACCCCTGCACCACCTTTTGAGTTCGTTGTAGCTCCATCAAAAAAATCCATGGGAAAATGTTTTGGTGGAGGATCCCCAATATTCCTGGCCTTAGATCTTTTTGCTTGAGGTACCGGGTAAGTTAAATCTTCAGATATAATCTTATGACAGAGACAAGGGATATTGGATATTTGGCTCTTTGCTCTCAAATATGTAGCTGTTCCTAACTTCCTAGTCTTCCAAAGGTTCCAGATGAACCAGAAAGGCAGATATGAGGACATCCTGTCTTTTTCCAGCCAGTTGATGGTGTTTCCTGTAAGGGTTGGCTTAGACCAGTCCACCCGTATGTCAGACAAATTTCCCAAGTAAACCAGTACCTCGCGAGCAAAGGAACAATTTACAAACAGATGGTCAATAGATTCAGCGTCCTCCTTACAAAGGCAGCACCTGTTTGAACCAAGCCAGCCCCTATTGCAGAGATTATCCCAAGTATTTATTTTGTAAAATAAAGCCAACCAAGTAAAGCACTCCAGCTTTTAAGGAATGTTGAAGTTCTAGATCTGTGAGATGACACAGTCAAAAGGAGGGGACAAAAGATCCGATATGATAAGCTCATATGTTTTTTTTGCAGAAACCAAACCCGAATCCTTATCATACAGCCAGAGAAGAGAATCCTCCGTTTCCCCAATTCTTATCCCACCGTGAGAGAGACCTTTTACAAAAGATGTCCATTGTTCAGCCCATTCACCTCCCAGGTCCAGATCATGTGCTGATATAACCATCCATTATAACCAACAGCGAGACCATCCAATTTCTATGCCTGGGCCAAGCACGATATCCCATAGTCAGCCAGATATTCTCTGAGATCCACTGGGAGAATGTATGAGGTTTCCATACCTGCAATCGGATCCACACCAAGGCATATTTTGAGTCCATCACCCACCTTCTAGCCAAGCTTGCACATAATCCATTCCATAATTCTAACAAACCCATTCCAAAAAACTGAAGTGCCATTAACAGTGAAATTCCTAGCACGAATCCAGTCCTCCAAGGGTCTGTCCTTTAAATATTTATGAGCAATTATTTGGCTCCAAATACCATTGCCCTTTAATACCTACCACAAACTCTTCAGCCAAAGGGAGATCCCGAACCATTCTAGGTTCTTTATATCCCATCCACCATATTCAACAGGAACAAAAATTGATTTCCAGTTTGCCAAATAAAAACGATGATGACCATCTGTTCTTCCCCACAGAAAGTTAAAAATTAATCGTCTCAAGGCATTAAGTATAGAGTTGGGGCATCTTGCCAGAGCAAACTAGTACACACCAATCCCTGTAAGAATAGATTTCATGAGAATTAAACAGCCTCCCAAAGAGAGAAATCTAAACGTCCAGCTGTTTATCTTATTTTCAAACATCACCACCATCCATTGCCAATCTGAAACCCGATATCCCAAAGGTTTTAATCTATATCCCAGGTATTTAAACCGTGTCGATAAGGGCCATGTTATATGGGAGAAGCTGAGCAATTTTCCTTCTAGTCTCTTCATCCACATTATGATACAAAAAGGAGGATTTTTCCATACTGACAGTCATACCAGTAGCTGAACAGAACAAGTCCAGTACTTCTTTGAATGCCCCCCATTCTTGGACAGTTCCCAATCCGAACAGAATTACATCATCAACAAAAAGTAAGTGAGTTATTGACAGGCTAGGAGAGAACTGGAAGCCTTTAATGGGTCATATCTGTTGTGCATCAATAATGAGTCTACTTAGGCTCTCAATAATCAAGATGAATAAAAGTGGTGATAGGGGACAACCCTGCCAAATTCCCCTTGTGGCAGGGAAAAAATCGGATGGTGTTCCATTGATTAAAACAGCAAAACAAGAGTTTGTGACACATCCCATTATCCAGTTAACACCGATTAGAGGGACGCCTATCTGAAGGAGCACGAGTCTCAGAAAGGACCAATTGACTCTATCAAAGGCTTTGACTAAATCCAGCTTCAGTACAACGACACTTGAGTTTTTGGCTTTGATGGAGTGTAAAACTTCCTGGGTAATGCCAACTGGTTCGGTGATCTGATGGTCCTTTAAAAAACCAAATTGTTGAGAGGAGATGGACCTGTTCAGTATAGGCTTGAGGCGAGTTGCAGCAATTTTAGAAATGACCTTATTGATAAGGTTAAATAGGGATATAGGACAAAAGTCTACAAAAGTAGAGGGCTTTTCACACTTAGGTATCAGGGTCAAAAAAGGAGAGTTAATAGAACCCGGGACATACCCCTCAACTCTTGCTTGTTCTGTTGCAGAGGTGGGCTACTCACCAATCAAGTCAAAAAAGGCTAGGAAAAACTCAACTGGCCAGCCATCAGGCCCGAGACTTTTGTCTTTCTTGAATCCCTTCAAAATTGCTTCAACTTCCTGTATAGTTATGGGCTCTAAGAAGCAGTTTACCTCTTCATCCTGAGTAAAGGTCGAAAACTACCTAATTACCCTAAGTTGGTCAACAATATTTGTAGACCTATCATCCATGAAAACATCACTGAAGTGTTTTTTCCCCATCTTCTTCAGGGTTGCATCCTCAGATGCTAGGTTACCGTTTATATCTTTGAGCATATAGATCTGTAGACAAATACACAACTCACAAAGTGGATCTCACAATTTACTCAGCAATTGAAGAATGAAACAGTGCAAAAAGGCTTGCAGCTGTGAATGCTTTCATTAATAAAAAAAGTAATCCGATGATAATTACAATAAAGTAAAATGGCTTTAATAGCCACATGAAATTCGAATCCACCTGAGGAAATTCGAATTGATAGACTCTACTTGATTGTAGGTAACTAAGACCTTGTCTAAATCACTATCGGAGGACTCAGTAATTAACTGACCTTGTCTAAACCATAACCGGAGTTCATCGGAGCTCTAAAACACAACTCAAGTGTTACATTCAGTGTTGACTAAGGTTAACTAACTGTGGTAGGTGAGAACTGCGCCCCACATGTGTGCAGTCAAGTAAACCTAGCGCTAACTGAATGTAGAGGACTAGAACTGAATGTAACTAACTCCTAACTTAGCTTGACTAGTCATTAACTGAAGTGAACTGACCTTGGTTGGTTTCGACACTCCCAGTGGCTTCCTAAATTGTAGGGATTGGTCTAGGAGGCTCCTAAACTGATGCAATCAAGTGCAATCAGTGGCAGTGAGCCTCAATTAGCGTTCCCCACACTTTAGTAACTGAAACATGTGCCCCAATTAGGTCAAGTGGACCCAATGGTGTTAATGACTATAAATAGACTCGATGGACTCCCGATTTAGACATGACTCCCAATTTAGACATATGACCAAATTTGGACAAGGGAGGATTAATAATCCTAACACCCCTCCTGAATGCTAACTTGGACAAACTGTGGGCCCTCGCAACTAAGACCATAGGTCACCCATTACATCAAGTAAAATAAAGTAACTGCTTAATACAAGGAGCTGGGGCAAAAACCACATGGGAAAAAAGCCCTCCCTCTAGCTAAGCAGGTAGAATCAGGTCTCAAGTTTGAAAAACTTGAAAATATGTTGTTGCAATCTTCATCTCTGTTAGGTAGTGAACCAGCATGCATGGTGTGCTATGCACAGGTATGCTGGGGCCTGGCATATAGACTTCTCCTTCTTCTCCAAAAATGATGATGAGAGGAAGGAGGAATGTAACCTTTGTCTCTTGTTGAATGCAGAGGTGTATGATCATATCCATTTTTCTGAATGTAGTAAGATTGGGCCCTTGCCATATTGCATCTTACAGGAAGTCTATTGCATCTCCCTGAAGGAGGTAAAATAGCATGACATAGCGCAAGAGTCTTCCCTTTCTAAGTGTCAGGTGAGTTTCTAGTCATCTTCCTAGCTTCCAGTTTGGAAGTAGGGACTGAATCTAAGTCACCCTGAATCTCAAGGTCATAAATATAGATGAATCTACAATACTAGTAGAAGCTGTAAAAGTAGATGCAATGATTTTACCTTCCCTTGCAGGTGGCTATTGAGAGTGCACTGGTTCTGAAGGAGGCATGAAATGTGAGAACTCATATGCTTTTGAAGCATGATTTGCAGTACCCTTTGCTATGATGCTCCCAGTAGAGATATATGTGATCTCCACTGAGTCAGGACCAAAGATCACTCGCTTTGGAGATCCAGTATGGGTCATCTAATAGACAGATAACAGGTTTGAAGCTAGGGAGGGAACAAATAGCACATCTTTGAACCTTCCATGTTCAAGTTGGATAGGGCCCTTCCCCTTTGTTTTGACTTTACTGTTATTGCCCATCTGAATACTAGGACCATCAAAGGACTGAAAAGAAGATAATGATTCTCTGGATGCAGCCATATGGTTGGAAGCTCCAGAATCAATGAGGAAGACGGGTGCTGATGTGCAGCAAGCCTTCAGTGCATGTCCTTTCCTTTGGTATTCTTCTTCTTCTTCTATAGAGTCTTCTTTCCTTGCGCTAGCAGGTACAAAAATATTGTGTTTTTTCAAGAGAAGAGCCATTACATCAAGTTGTCTTCTCATACAGGAGCTTTCTGAATGGAAGCCCCTTCCAAAGTACGAGCAGAGGACCTTGCCTTTGCCATTCTTCTTGCTTCTCTTCGAACCTGAAGGTTGTTTTGACTGCTCTTTCTTCACAAGGGACTCATCTCTTTGCTTCCGTTTGTCATTCGCTACCTTATCTCCTCTTACAACAAGAGCTAGATCTTTGAGAGATCAAATGATCCCCATTTGGATCAATTTATCATTCTCAGAAATAAGAGATTGGATGAAAGCATTAAGAGTGGGCATCTTCCAATCTGGAGTAGTGAGCCTTACTGTTTGGAAGGTGGATACAAAGACTGAGTAGTCTGAATTGAGCTTTGTGAGAATAGCAAGGATGAGCTGATCTTCATCCTTCTCCACTTTGCCTTGCTTCAACAGATATATCAGGTTCTTCAACTTTGTGAAGAATGCATTTAGAGATTCGAAATTGGATGGATTGAGAGTAATCAGATCATTTTCTAGCTAATGGATCCTCATCTCATCATGCTTATCAAATAGGGAGGCAAGCTTGTCCCAAACCAGCTTGGGAGTCTTCAATTCTAGAATGTGGAAACAAAGATCTTTCGAGACTAAGAAGAGCAAGTGTCCATGGGCTTCATGAAGCCTATTCATGTACTTAGCTTTGTCTTTATCTGAATCTGGCTCTTCCTCTGCTCCTTCTATGAGTCTGAAGAGCCCTTTGGTGTGGAGCATTACCACCATGTCTACCTTCCACTGGTGATAGTTGAAGGGAGTGAGAAGCTCTATTTGATGAGCCATTTCGAATGTAGTAGGAAGAACTGAGCTGTTGTAGCGAATGCAGTGAGAAGAAAGGGTTGCTTGTAGCGAATGCTATAAGAGAAGCTGATAACCTATCACACAATCAAACATACAAAGTAAGGTCGACAATCTGCACTTTTGGAATTTCCTTCACACCCAGCATAGTTGATCAAGCAAGCTTGATCAACAATTTCCTAACTTCGGATATTAAGTGGTAAATTCTCCGCTTCTGGTGCAGTATTGGAAGGAGCAATTTGCCAAAAAAATGATCTGGCTGGAGATCTGAGGAGGAGAGGAGTCTTGTCCACCGAGGCTCTGATACCATGTAAATTTGAGCATATAGATCCGTAGACAAATACACAACTCACAAAGTGGATCTCACAATTTACTCAACAATTGAAGAATGAAACAGTGCAAAAAGGCTTGCAGCTGTGAATGCTTTCATTAATAAAAAAAGGAATCTGATGATAATTACAATGAAGTAAAATGGCTTTAATAGCCACATGAAATTCGAATCCACATGAGGAAATTCGAATTGATAGACTCTACTTGACTGTAGGTAACTAAGACCTTGTCTAAATCACTATCGGAGGACTCAGTAGTTAACTGACCTCGTCTAAACCATAACCGGAGTTCATCGGAGCTCTAAAACACAACTCAAGTGTTACATTCAGTGTTGACTAAGGTTAACTGACTGTGGTAGGTGAGAAATGCGCCCCACATGTGTGCAGTCAAGTAAACCTAGCGCTAACTGAATGTAGAGGACTAGAACTGAATGTAACTGACTCCTAACTTAGCTTGACTAGTCATTAACTGAAGTGAACTGCCCTTGGTTGGTTTCGGCACTCCCAGTGGCTTCCTAAATTGTAGGGATTGGTCTAGGAGGCTCCTAAACTGATGCAATCAAGTGCAATCAGTGGCAGTGAGCCTCAATTAGTGTTCCCCACACTTTAGTAACTGAAACATGTGCCCCAATTAGGCCAAGTGGACCCAATGGTGTTAATGACTATAAATAGACTCGATGGACTCCCGATTTAGACATAACTCCCAATTTAAACATATGACCAAATTTGGACAAGGGAGGATTAATAATCCTAACACCATCACAGGTTGGGCATCAGGTAGGGGGTGAGGAACAAGCAAGGGATGTGGAGAGACTGAAGCCAACGGACGGGAGAGTAGAGCACAAACCTCAATATCTTCAATATAATTTAGTTCACCCTTAGACAGACCTTCATAGGATGTGGGAGAGGACACATAAATAGCTTCAGGTATGGGTTTTGAGGGCTCTCTAGGGGCAGAGAAACCTTCAGGAAAAGGTGAATCATAACCAGAGCTAAGGTCAAAACCTTTTTCAGCCGGACATCCCCTATGGAGAAGAGTACAAGAACTTTGTAAATGACCGGTCTCATGATAGTAATTACAACGAAAAGGCATGTTTAGGTAGTCAAGTTTTTGGGTAATGACCCTATTTCCACATACAATGTCAATTTCAGGGAGAAGACCCTTTGATATATCCAGTTCAACCAGCACCTTCGCAACCCTCTTGTCAAAGATCGAGTGAAAATCACTTTCCAGTGCCACAAACCGCCCAATGGAGTTTGCTAACCCTGTGAGAATATCTTTATTCCACAGGGGAAAGGGTACGGTTGGAAGAAGTACCCAAAGGTGGCGGATAATGGCTCTTTCTTTGAGGGGGTCAAACCCCGAATACCAACGGTGAAGAACCAAGGATCCCTATTGAATGGTCCACAGTGTCTCAAGGATACGGGTAGCATCATTTTCTTCAATGAAAACAATGACCAGCCGGTTATTTGCAAGGAGACTAATAGTGGGCACATAGTTAATGATGGGTTTCCAGTGCGCAGTTGCCCACAACACCCATTCTTCCTTTGGCATCAAAGCATACTCCAATCTCCCAATGAGGGCTATGCAACAAAGGGTTTCTACTTTGTCAAAGAAAACATCGTGCCCCAACACAAATCTGTGTTTCTCCTCCAATGCCTTGAGGGCCTTTGCCTTTCAGCGAGCATGACCCGAGGGAAGAGAGCGAGAGAACTTGGAGCCCGCACCACCCACCGACGGTGCAATAGGGTTTCCAAGGGTCGACATTACAAAAAACCCCGACAAGACAGCCCAGGTAAAATGCCTGACAGATCAATCAAAAAATGAAACAAGGGTTCAATACAGAGAACGAAAGTCCCCACCAGAGCCTAACTTAGGTTAGGTAAGCCACAGTAAAGGAAAACACCCACAGCAGAGGAAGACACCCAAGCAAAGGAGACCAGGATAGCATAACAGACCAGAAATAGAGGAGGTAACGACAAACCCGAGCCGGCTAAAGACGGAGAGTCCCGCCAACACACTCGACCAAGCTTAAGAGGTTCCCACTATTTTGCACATGGTTGGTACTAACTCTCAAGGTAGAGAGTGAACTCCATATGGGGAAGCTGGTATATAAAAATACCTATAAACTCTACGTAGAGGAGCTTATACCAACCCCAAGACCTGGTACAAAAACAATAATTAAACAGCAGTGTCAGAGAGAACAATGTCAGAGAATACCTGGTCACCACAGAACCCGTGATCCTGTCCATCGTCGCCAAAGTCAACCGGATAACTCAAGACCCATCAAATCCGCAAGCAAGCCAAGTGATGAGCTCCCCAACGCAGACCACGAGAGACTCCACCGAACAGTCTGAGGTGACAGTTCAAGTCTTTGTCCAAAAAAGGTGGCAAGGAACCGCATAAAATCAGGAGAGCATGTCGTGCATGGAAAAGGCCTCCAAGGTGGTAGCCAGTGCAAGGAACACCGGTCACGACCAATAGCAAAACCAGAATCAAGGCAATAAAAAACCCCTTACAAGCACCCAGTCGTAAACTGCAGAGAAGACATAGGGCACAGTAACAATGCAAAGAGTCGGGCGCGGCCGTCAACTAGGTAGCAAGGAAACCCTAGAATTTCTGTGAAACCCTCCCTCCGCTCCCCCGTCCAAAATACACAACAATTCCACTGAATTTTATTTACACGCACTAAATTACCTTCACTGCACAATGATGCATTTTGCACTTAAAGTAAATGATCCAAGGATTTAGATAAAGTAAACGAAAGGCACCACCTAAGAAACCGGATTCGCTGTTACCCCCCTTCGTGTCCCGTGGGGAACGAATCGGACACGATTCGTGTCCGACACGAAGGGGATTCGACCTTCGATCGAATCCGAAATCGGGACACGGCCTGTCCATCGAATTGGACACGATTCTGAAGCGAATCGCGATTTTCGGACACGAACCCCCAAAACAGGACACGTAACGGCCCGAAAAAGACAGTCCGGTTAAGTTAAAATCGACTTTTTGTGTTTTTA
>LPNX010893903.1:71272-93354 GCA_001517045.1 Pseudotsuga menziesii
TTCCGGCATTTAGGGCGCGCGGTTCCGGTCTTCAGGGCGCGCGACCTCTGAGATGCCGGCGCGCGATTCCCCCACGAATTGCCAAAAACGACCTTGAAAAACCAGGAATCGTTTTTTTCCTAGCCGGTACGCGGTTCGGGTTTTCCGGTGCGCGGTTCCGATCACGCTTCGGGGGCGAACTCGCTCGGAGCGCGATTCGGGGGTCGGGTCCGTGGGGGGGGGGGACGCTTCGGCAACCCTTGCTGGTCATAGGTCTACTCATCCTCTTCTCTGCTCATCATTCTTCACTGCTGCAATACTGATCATCAAAGCATCATCATCATCATAGAAAATCAAGGCATGTATATGTCATCAAGGTTCCAAGATTACCAACAAAGTCTGGAACATCATAGGATATGAATCATACTGTTCATCATAGAGTGTGACATGCCAAGGCATAAGAGTTGTGTCATCACTGTACAGTCAATATTGTTTACTCACTCCTGTACATACCTCTTAGTACATACCACTATCCATCATCTGTCACAGAGCTCTGTCACGTCAAAGCAATCTCTGTCATGTCATGGATGTTATTATCACATCAAAGTCAATGTCACTGCTGTCACAAGTCATCAACTGCTGTTATGGTTCTCTGATCACTGTTGCTCTATCAGTCAAGTCATCCAAGGACTCTGCTTATATGCTAAGATGTCAAGGAGTCTTCTCAGCTCATGTCAAGACTTCAAGGATCTAATCTAAACACATGTCTCTTAAGGCTATCATAGTATGTCACCAGTCACTATCAATACGCATTACTATCACTGACATGCCAAGGCTGTCACTATCATCAAGTTGTCAACTATTAAGTTCACTGACAAACTGCCAACACCTTCAACTCTTATTCAACCACTGATACAGTGTTAAGAGATCATTGTGCTTACTTCAATTATCAAAAATTATATCAATAGTTGTCTTCAAAATCAACTCAAGTCAGCAACAATATTCACACATTGAAGTGAAATGATCATGTCAAACAATTAGTACTTCAATGGATCCTCCCATAGGAACATTCAGTTGTGCAAGGTTCATGGACAGAGAGTCTTCACTATAAATATGTACTCAAATTTCAGTCCTTTGTCTGTTTCAAAGGATATCCCAAAAAGTCTAAATATCTCCTTTTAAATATTGGTTTACAATTGTCTTCACATACCTGAATTTAGTTCTTGATGAGTGATCTGCTTTTATACCTGTGGCTCGTATATATTGCTCTCCTTCAAATGTCTTCCATTTCATCATGATCCTCACAGTTCATCAACAGTTTCACTGTGTGGGAGCTTGAACTCTCATAAGCTTATGCAAATGACTTCAAATTCAGATTTTTGATCTTCAACTTTGACTGTAAAACTTGTCCATCTTTTCAACACTTGAGCTCAGATCTGATAGGAGGGATATGGTCTGCTACTCTAGTCCTGAAGTAAATGTTGTCACAGTTGATCACCAAAATTTTATATGAAACGATGTTGTTGCTACAACAATTCGAGTCTGCTGCTACTTCTTGTCAAGACATAAAACAAAAATTTGCTGCTACAAATCAGTGTCTGTTTGTCTGCTGCTCCACTGAGAATTTGACTACTCCTCCACATGTCATTGTTGGGATAGTCATAAATCAATATCAAAAAGGTTCTGCTGCTGCTGCATTATTTAGGGCTCAAAACACCACCGAAAAAGAGAACCACATACTGCTGCTACAAAACAAAAAAAATGCCCACCAAAATTTCCAGTCTGCTGCTGCAAATTCGGATCATAGACTGCTTGAAAAATTCGGGTCTGTGATACCACCGAATTTCACAGTCAAACCCTACTGCTGCAAAAAGAAAATCATGTTGATTGAGTTGCCATTGATGCCAACAACGCATGGTCATTGATGTCAACAAGTGGGTCTTGGTGCCCCTTGAGGAGCCCCCTGAGGGTTGAGTAATTGCCAATGTCAAAGGAGACCTTTTGATTTTGTCCAAGCCCAAGTCTGAAGCCCTTGGAGCCCTTGGGACAATGGCAAAAACCCTATTACCCTAGAATGTGTTCTTGGGGGGTTGAAGAAGTTGAAAGAGTCCGAATGACCCTTTCAGTGGTCATTTGCGCTTGATGGAGGTCACGGTACCCTAGGAGAAGCCTAGGCACCCACACACCTTGAGGGTCGTGTTTATAAAGCATGTGGCAAGCTTGCTGACCTAACTAAAGTTTCTAAAATCCTAAACCTAAAATTTACCCAATACCTTGCCTTTAAAACACTAGTATTACCCCAACATTATACAAAGATGCCCTAACATTTAAAAGTACTAAGTATTAAAAAGATAATTAATAATATTAAGTTGAATGTTAAAATATTTTATTAAGCTAATTAAAACCCTTGTCTCTACATTAAGTCAAATTGCTAAAACCAATTGACAATTAAATAAATGATTTGAATCCTAATCATTAATCTAAAATGATAACAAAAATCAATTCAATTAAATAACTTAACCCACAAGCATTTTGTATTTAGCACTTGAATGCTAAAACAAATATAAATTAATAAAACTTTTTTGAGGCAATTTTTTAATAAATTAATTAACCCTTTATGAAGTCGGCCTCCAACTCCTCTTTCTCAACGCTAGTTAATATATAAATAAACCAAACACTTGTCACTTTGATATATACAACCAACGTACTATTCTGTATAAGGTGTCTTCGGATGACTGTGGGAAAAACATGAACAACAGATGCCTATCTTCAATTTGCTTCTAGCATTAGATTTGAAGTCTACACCAAAATATATATTTATATTTTTCATAACCTTTTTAACTCCCGTGGGTTCGATAGCTCCCCGAGTTTGTTTTAAAATTGCGTGATCTATTTTAAATTTTCTTGTGGATCAGAACTGATGCTGATGAATGCGAGCAGATCCTTGCAATCGAGTTATTATTTAAAGTTTTTTTGTTTCGCCGATCTGTGCTGCAAGAATTGCAAAGCACCCGGCATTTGCCAATAATTTGGATTAATTGAGTCGAAGCCTTACATCTCGGAGTCATGAATGCCTTCATGATGGGAACGCGACTGAGTATACAAAGGATTTAGTCTGTGTTCTGAAGAATATGGTCACTAGTGGATATTCTCCTGAGTTTGATGTCGGTGGAATCACTGATCCTTTTTTGCAAATAAGGGTTCTTCGACTTCTTCGCATTTTGGGACAGGGTGATGCAGATTCAAGTGACATTCTTGCTCAAGTGGCCACCAATATTGAATCCAACAAGAATGTTGGGAATGCAATACTTTATGAATGTGTGCAGACATCATGGCAATAGAAGCCATAGGTGGTCTCCATGTGCTTGCAGTTAACATTCTTGGTCGATTTTTGTCAAATCGTGATAATAACATCTGATACGTGGCACTGAATATGCTAATGAAGGCAATCACTGTAGATTTTCAAACAGTACAAAGGCATCGAGCAACCATCGTAGAATGTGTCAAGTAAATTCAAGATTCTCAGCAGACCCGAGCTTCACAGTGAACAGTTCCAAGCTCTTTGATGATTGCTCCCCTTTGGACTTTAGATTAAATACAGTCTTCACTCTTCAGTCATCTACACAATCAGAAGTTGAGAAATTCTTGGGTGATTTGTAGGTTTGAGTAGCCCACGCCTTGGATATGAATCAAATTTAAAAACTTGGTGGCAGTAGCCCATAACAACTTGCATACACAGTCTGGTTTTTACAGTCCTTTCTTTGATTGAAGAATCCTTGCTGCTGTCTCTTACAGTCTCAAGCTGAGGTTTCCTCACGTTCTGAAGTTTCATCTTATCGATATGGTGGTCACTTCTTATTCGGTTTGAATTATTCCCAGTCTTCAGCATAATGACACTTACAGTAACTTTTTAACAAGGTATGCATAAAAGGGTACGAGTATGTACAGTTGTGTTTGTAAGTGTTAAAAAGAATATTTGGTTATGTACAGTAGTAGGTGCATATCTAAAAGTGATGTGGAAGTAAATAAGTGAACACGTGTATGTGGTATGCATGAATAGTATATTCATATGATATAGTAGTATGAACAGCAGGGATGTCTACAGTAGTACATACCATAGTTTTAAAAATCGGCCAAACCGGTTTCAAAAGCGGTCGATTCACCGATTTAGGGGCTGACCGAATCAAACCGGTGAGCAAATCGGATCAGCGACCAGTTTGATACCGAACCGGTCGGTTTGGACACCGAATCGGCCAGTTCGGTACTGAACCGGTTTGCTCGGCCGATTCATGACAAAAATCGACCGATTTTTGTGAAGATCTGTGCACTCAAAAATCAAGGTTTTTTTAATGTTTTTTTTTTAGTTTTAAATTTTTTTTCCTAACCTAAATTACATAACCCAACCTATGACCTCTTTAGTGACTACCCCTGACCCCCCCCCAACCTTCAATTCCATGTGTTGTTAACTTGTTGGCATCATGGAAGCCTAGAACCTTGGAGAGTTGGCAGTCGGTGAACTCAGGAGTCAAAACACTAAACCGTGAAGTTTGAACTTTGAACAAACTGTGGAACTTGAACAGTGGACTGTGCAGTAGTCACTATTATGTAGCTAACTATGTAGCATGTTATTTTTTGGACTCGACAAGCCATATAACCTAGGGCCTATAGGCCTCATGGATTATGTATTTTGTTCCATTTCCAGTCTGCTTGATATGTATTGCACACACAGTACACTTTGTGCCATTTTGAGATATTAACACTTTGTGCCATTTTGGTATATACATGAGTAGACTTCGGATATTTTATTATTTTGTCTCTAAAGCTTTGAAATCGTGGATTAAAATCTTGAAAATGATGTTTTTGCTTAAAATTTAAATATTTTATGTATTTTTTAGTAAACCGATTCATTAAATTCAAATCGACCGATTTATGACCGATTCATTACCGATTTCGATTCCGATTCGGAGTTGACCCTCGATCGATTCCGAGTCCGATTCCGATTTTTAAAACTATGGTACATACAATGGTATGCTCATATTTACAAATATGTAGAGTAGTATCTAAAGAGGTATAAAGTGGCATGTACAGTGTACAAGTAATGTGCAGTATGTACAAACGTACAGTGATATATTGATGCAATGCACTCTATTATGAACACTCTTTGATCATGGTATACATGCATGTTGTGATGAGAGGATTGTGATGATGTGGATGCATGCTTAATGACGATGATGTTCTCCTATGCTACATGCTGATGCACACTCTATGATGTTGTTATACACACTATGATGTGATGATGTTGATACTTTGATACTCTCCTATGCTTGATGATGTACATGCACTATGATGCTCATTAGATCTACATGATGATGATGATGGTGCATACTCGATGACATATGCACTTGATGATGACTGATGATGCTACTAAAAGATACATTATGATGATATGTGTTTGATGTTCAAAAAGGAATTACTTGTTCAGTGACTAGTGTATGGCAGTATATGATTGATTTGGCACAGGTACACAAGCATCTTGGTACAATTGAGAAAGATTGGCACAAGTTGCCTTATGTGCAGTTGGTTTGACTCAGATTGGATGAGTTGTATGAGCAGTTGGTTTGACCCAGGTGGACTAAGTTTGGTGTGTAGACTCAGATTGACTGAGTTGGTTGATGTGAGAAACAGATTGATTGGTACAGGTTGATTGTACATGTTGATGAGTATTGTGATATAGTGGACAGTGAACGGTTAATGAGTAGTGATGAGATAATGAGCAGTGGCTAGTAGTGGCAGTTGTTGTGCAGTGTGGTACAGGTTGTGCAGTGTGGTATAGATTGTGCAGTGTAGCACAAGTGTTGATTAACAGGTCCGCAGGATCAGTGCGGTTGTGGTTCAGCTGTTTCTATCTTCATATCAGGTGGCAGGACAGGGCAAGGAAAGGAGGTCGTAGCCTCCTTCCGGTTGAATTCAAAAAGCTATGGAGTGGCAACTTCCTTCAAGTCGTAGCCTGTAAATCAGGGGGTCGTAGCCTCCTTCCAGTTGATGCTGGAAAATTGAAGTCTTTGTAATAAGGGGGTTGTTGCTTCCTTCCAGTTATTTCTGGAAAACTATTTTAAAAAGGCTTCTGTGGTTTTCCCCCCGGGACTTGGGTTTCCACGTAAAAATATTGTGTACTCTGTTGCTATGCTTTCTATGTGATGATGATGATATGACGATGATAACAATGTTGATGATGATATAATGATAATGTGATATTGCATAATATTGAATAAGTTGTTGATTATAAAAGTTAAAAAAGTAATAAAAACTGCACACACAGATTCACCCCCCCCTCTCTGTGTTCCTGGTGTATCCAACAATTGGTATCAGAGCGGGTCTTTCACAGAAAGCCTTATCAGTTTGAAGAAGATCTTTGACACACCATGGGGTTCTCGGTGAATGGAGTACCATTGTCATGTGAGTCAAATTATTACTTGATCTGGAAAATGAGAATGCAGGCTTATCTTGAGGACATTGGTGTATGGAAGTCAGTTGTTACTGGATATACAACTCCAAAGAAAGTGAAAACATCAACTCAGAAAGAAGCAAAGAAAATAATTCTATGGCTATGGAAGCCATCCGTGAAGGCCTAGCAGATATCCAAAAGAAGAAGATAGGGAAGTGCATCTCAGCTAAGGAACTATGGCTCAAATTAGAGCAATACTACTCCAATCAAGAAGAGGAAGCAAAGGTTATGGAATTAATGCTTGAAGACCTAACAGACCTCCAAAAGGAGAAAATAGGAAAGTGCAACTCAGCTGAAGAATTGTCATTCAAAATAAATCAACTAAATGAAGAACAAGAAGCAGAAGACGGGTCAGGACAAGATCCAGGTAAGTATGAAGGTATGTTCCCTGAACACTCTGTTTGTAATTCTTTTAAAGATATATGTTTATCAGATATAGAAAATAAGATCTATTCTGAATTAATTGAATGCAACACTTCAGATTATGATGAAAATCCTTGCTCTCGGATGAGTAATACAAATTTAGCTGATATCATGATAGACAATGAAATTAATAATGTTTCGCAAGAAGTGAAAAATCTATGTGAACAGAAACAGGTATTGCAAGAGCAATTGGACAAAGCCGAGAAGAAGAATCAAGAAGAATCTGAGAAGGCCACACAAACCATAATTAATCTGAAACTCCAAATTGAAGAAGCTACCAGAATCAAAGAAGCCATATCCAAATCTTTGAAAGACAAACTTGAGAAGTCAGCTACAGAAATTGAAAAGCACTCAGAAGAAATTGTCAAGCTCAAAAGACTACTAGAAGATAAGGAAAAAAAATTGATCTACAAGCTACAAGACAAAGACAATGAGATAAGTTCTTATAAGGCTAAAGAAATATTGGAAGAGAAGTTAAGAAGAAAACAAGAACTTGAAATCAAATCCTTGAAGGTAGAGTTACAGAAGGTATGTCTAACAAACTTTGAATTTGAAAAGGACCTCTCAGAACTGAGAAAGGAGCATCATATACTACAAGGTCAACTGCAAAAATTCTATCACGATGATCAAAATTCAATAGGAAAGATGGAGGACAATATCTTTGCTCTCATCAAACAGGTAGAAGAAGTCAAGAAGATAGAAGAAGATCTAACAAGACAACTCCAAGAAAAGATAGAAATTTGTCAAAAGCAAGAATTGAAGATCCTCTCCTTGAGGGAAGACCTAGACAAAACAACTACTCAGTTAAAGACAAATTCGAAGATCGAGAAGAACATTGAAGAAAGTAAAATCTCTATAGTAAAAGAAGAAAAGGCTAACAGTAATACATGTATTCTTAGAAGATCCCATGATCAGCAAGAATCAAGAGAAGTTACTGCTCAGAGATATCCTATAAGGTTCCATGGTCACTACTACAAGTGTTACAACTATGGTCACAAAGCCATTCATTACAGAGCTCATGACAGAATCACTCCAGAAAGAAATAAAAGTACAATTTCAGTTCAGTGTTACAATTGTTATCATTATGGTCATTTCGCAAAACATTGCAGGGTGCAGGGGCAGATTAAAGTTTGGAGAAGAAAGCAAGTTCAATCGAATGACATGAACAACCATCATCCTACAAAACTATGGAGAATAAAGTTAGTAGATCAAAACAAAAATGATGAAAATCTTGGCGAATGCCATTCTGAAGACTATTGACCAGTGATATGAAGTGTACAAAGAATGTGTAAAAGGAGATATGTACCTGATTATCAGATTTCAGTATTGTATAGTAGTTGGTTCCAGCAGTATTCGTTGGACAAAATACAAGTCCATCAAAGAAGCATCAATGCTCATTGATAAGGGAAGAAGTACTGCTAAAAGAAGTTCTTGTTGTCATTAATGCAAAGGAAGAAAAGTTGAAAAGGAAGAGAAGTTGATGACAGGGGGAACATGGCCTAAGGGGGAGCATTCCCTGAGGGGGAGCAGTATGATCAAAGGATGTTCCCTTTGCCATTGATGCCAAAGGGGGAGAGAAGTTGCGAATAAGGGGAACGTGTTCTGAAGAAGAGTTATGGTGTTGTCATCAATGACAAAGGGGGAGATTGTTGATTGAGTTGCCATTGATGCCAACAACGCATGGTCATTGATGTCAACAAGTGGGTCTTGGTGCCCCTTGAGGAGCCCCCTGAGGGTTGAGTAATTGCCAATGTCAAAGGAGACCTTTTGAATTTGTCCAAGCCCAAGTCTGAAGCCCTTGGAGCCCTTGGAACAATGGCAAAAACCCTATTACCCTAGAATGTGTTCTTCGGGGGTTGAAGAAGTTGAAAGAGTCCGAATGACCCTTTCAGTGGTCATTTGCGCTTGATGGAGGTCATGGTACCCTAGGAGAAGCCTAGGCACCCCCACACCTTGAGGGTTGTGTTTATAAAGCATGTGGCAACCTTACTGACCTAACTAAAGTTTCTAAAATCCTAAACCTAAAATTTACCCAATGCCTTGCCTTTAAAACACTAGTACTACCCCAACATTATACAAAGATGCCCTAACATTTAAAAGTAATAAGTATTAAAAAGATAATTAATAATATTAGGTTGAATGTTAAAATATTTTTATTAAGCTAATTAAAACCCTTGTCTCTACATTAAGTCAAATTGCTAAAACCAATTGACAATTAAATAAATGATTCGAATCCTAATCATTAATCTAAACTGATAACAAAAATCAATTCAATTAAATAACTTAACCCACAAGCATTTTGTATTTAGCACTTGAATGCTAAAACAAATATAAATTAATAAAACTTTTTTGAGGCAATTTTTTAATAAATTAATTAACCCTTTCTGAAGTCGGCCTCCAACTCCTCTTTCTCAACGCTGGCTAATATATAAATAAACCAAACACTTGTCACTTTGATATATACAACCAACATACTGTTCTGTATGAGGTGTCTTCGAATGACTGTGGGAAAAACATGAACAACAGATCACTGTCTTCGATTTGCTCCTAGCATTGGATTTGAAGTCTACACCAAAATATATATTTTTCATAACCTTTTTAACTCCTGCGGGTTCGATAGCTCCCCGAGTTTGTTTTAACATTGCATGATCTATTTTAAACTTTCTTAAGGATCGGAACTAATGCTGATGAATGCAAGCAGATCTTCGCAATCGAGTTATTATTTAAAGTTTTTCTGTTTCGCCTATCTGTGCTGCAAGAATTGCAAAGCACCCGGCATTTGCCAATAATTTGGATTAAATGAGCCGAAGCCTTAGATCTCGGAGTCATGAATGCCTTCATGATGGGAACGCGACTGAGTATACAAAGGATTTAGTCTGTGTTCTGAAGAATATGGTCACTAGTGGATATTCTCCTGAGTTTGATGTCAGTGGAATCATTGATCCTTTTTTTGCAAATAAAGGTTCTTCGAGTTCTTCGCATTTTGGGACAGGGTGATGCAGATTAAGTGACATTCTTGCTCAAGTGGCCACCAATATTGAATCCAACAAGAATGCTGGGAATGCAATACTTTATGAATGTGTGCAGACATCATGGCAATAGAAGCCATAGGTGGTCTCCGTGTGCTTGCAATTAACATTCTTGGTCGATTTTTGTCAAATCGTGATAATAACATCTGATACATGGCACTGAATATGCTAATGAAGGCAATCACTGTAGATTTTCAAGCAGTACAAAGGCATCGAGCAGCCATCGTAGAATGTGTCAAGTAAATTCAAGATTCTCAGCAGACCCAAGCTTCACAGTGAACAGTTCCAAGCTCTTTGATGATTGCTCTCCTTTGGACTTTAGATTAAATACAGTCTTCACTCTTCAATCATCTACACAGTCAGAAGTTGAGAAATTCTTGGGTGATTTGTTAGCTTGAGTAGCCCATGCCTTGGATATGGAACAAATTTAAAAACGTGGTGGCAGCAGCCCATAACAACTTGCATACACAGTCTGGTTTTTACAGTCCTTTCTTTGATTGAAGAATCCTTGCTGCTGTCTCTTACAGTCTCAAGCTGAGGTTTCCTCACGTTCTGAAGTTTCATCTTATCGATATGGTGGTCACTTCTTATTCGGTTTGAATTATTCCCAGTCTTCAGCATAATGACACTTACAGTAACTCTTTAACAAGGTATGCATAAAAGGGTACGAGTATGTACAGTTGTGTTTGTAAGTGTTAAAAAGAATATTTGGTTATGTACAGTAGCAGGTGCATATCTAAAAGTGATGTGGAAGTAAATAAGTGAACACGTGTATGTGGTATGCATGAATAGTATATTCATATGATACGGTAGCATGAACAGCAGGGATGTCTACAATAGTACATACAATGGTATGCTCATATTTACAAATATGTAGAGTAGTATCTAAAGAGGTATAAAGTGGCATGTACAGTGTACAAGTAATGTGCAGTATGTACAAACATACAGTGATATATTGATGCAATGCACTCTATTATGAACACTCTTTGATCATGGTATACATGCATGTTGTGATGAGAGGATTGTGATGATGTGGATGCATGCTTAATGACGATGATGTTCTCCTATGCTACATGATGATGCACACTCTATGATGTTGTTATACACACTATGATGTGATGATGTTGATACTTTGATACTCTCCTATGCTTGATGATGTACATGCACTATGATGCTCATTAGATCTACACGATGATGATGATGGTGCATACTCGATGACATATGCACTTGATGATGACTGATGATGTTACTAAAAGATATACTATGATGATATGTGTCTGATGTTCAAAAAGGAATCACTTGTTCAGTGACTAGTGTATGGCAGTATATGATTGATTTGGCACAGGTACACAAGCATCTTGGTACAGTTGAGAAAGATTGGCACAAGTTGCCTTATGTGCAGTTGGTTTGACTCAGATTGGATGAGTTGTATGAGCAGTTGGTTTGACCCAGGTGGACTGAGTTTGGTGTGCAGACTCAGATTCACTGAGTTGGTTGATGTGAGAAACAGATTGATTGGTACAAGTTGATTGTACATGTTGATGAGTATTGTGATACAATGGACAGTGATCGATTGATGAGTAGTGATCAGATAATGAGCAATGGCTAGTAGTGGCAGTTGTTGTGCAGTGTGGTACAGGTTGTGCAATGTGGTACAGATTGTGCAGTGTAGCACAAGTGTTGATTAACAGGTCCACAGGATCAGTGCAGTTGTGGTTCAGCTGTTTCTATCTTCATAATAGGGTGGCAAGACGGGGCAAGGAAAGGAGGTCGTAGCCTCCTTCCGGTTGAATTCGAAAAACTAGGGAGTGGCAACTTCCTTCAGGTCGTAGCCTGTAAATCAGGGGGTCGTAGCCTCCTTCCAGTTGAAGCTGGAAAGGGGGTTGTTCCTTCCAGTTATTTCTTTGAAAACTATTTTCAAAAGGCTTCCATGGTTTTCCCCCCCAGGACTTGGGTTTCCACGTAAAAATATTGTGTACTGTGTTGCTATGCTTTCTATGTGATGATGATGATATGATGATGATAACAATGCTGATGATGATATAATGATAATGTGATAATGCATAATATTGAATAAGTTGTTGATTATAAAAGTTGAAAAAGTAATAAAGATTGCACACACAGACTCACCCCCCCTCTCTATGTTCCTGGTGTATCCAACAAATCAGACCAAAGAAAACCTTTGACTATTGTTGCGTTTTTCTTCTGTGGACTGCTGCCACCCGAAATTCCTCAGTCACTCAGCCAAAAACCTCAAAGCTATTCCGAGTTTTTCCATTTTCTATTTGCAAAATGAAATTTCGATGGGGTATTTATACTGGTTTTCCAAAATATTTTTGGAGCCGACATGTCTATAAAGAATTATTATTATTTTTTTTATTTTGATTTTAAATTTTTTTTTAATTTCTTTTAATCACTGTTGGGGTAGAAGGGTCATCACCCAACCTTGCAACCAATAGTCCATGTTAGGACTGCTATGTTAAGATCATTTACTTTAGCCACATCAAGGGTTGTTCATGCAACTGTAATGGCTTGAAATATTGTGTGCAAGACCCAAATTTCCACAAGTGTGAGGATCATCATAACCACTTCACCATCATACTTCAAGAACTTCAAACGGTCTTCATCAACAACAAGCAAGTGGTATTCAAGTCTTCAAGGTACCATATGCAAGAGCATCATCATAGGCTCCATACAAAAGGCATCCTCGTGATAGTCAAATGCAAGGTTAATATCCAAGAACCATCAAGCAACCGTATGCAAAAGTATGGTCATACTATCATGTCATCTAACCACAAGGGAGACCATACATCCATACATCATCATCAATATCCATCTAGAGCTCCAAAGACTTCAAGGGCTTGAAGGACATCTTCAAGGGTGCTATTTCATCAAGGTCTTCATCACGTGCAAGCAGTGGGCTCCAAGGACATCAAATGACATATACTAGGTGTGTGTGGGCTTCATGACCAACTTGTGGGTCCAAGAACTTCTTCAATGGCTTCTTCATCAAGCAAGAGGCTTCATGGTCTTCTTTAACCACCTCCACCACACTAGGAGACCTCCAAGGGTCAAGATATCACCTATGGGGTAGATGGGCCTTCTTCTAGGGTACCATGACACCATCGGAGCATAAATGACTACAGGATGGGTCATTAATGCTTCTCCAAGCCATTTAGGGCTTCGCCATCGTCTACCAAGGATTCAGGACTATCTCCAGGGTCTTCAATGTCTTCAACAAGGTGGTGGCTTTAGGATCCAATTTTGTGGGTACAAGGACCTTGTAAACTGGGTACAAGGTGCTTCAAGGCACAAACCCACTCTGTAAGGGGTCAAGGCACTGCAAGTAGGACTTGACAACCTATGGGGCCACTGCAAGTCCATGTTGGCATCAATGACAATTTCATCAATAGAGGCAAGGGCAGCAACAATGGTTATGCCAAAAACCATGCACAAATTTGTACTCAAAGTTTAGCATGAGGGAATGAAATCCCTGATAATAATATTCCTATTAATAATGTTTTATAGAAATATTTCACTGTGTGAAGGCCTCAAATGTCATAACCTTTTGGACTACTTCGTGAGTCGGACTCCTCCAAAGTATGTGAATAAAGGCCTAGGTCAAGGAAGCTTGGGAACCGTATGGCCTGGATTTGCACAGCCACCAAAATCCTCACTAAAGGCTTTTCCCACTGTCCATTTAAGGAAGAAAGTCATTGTGCTGAAGTGGTTACTCAAGGCCTGTGGATATGTGACTACTCTAGGAGTGTTGTTAGAATGGTATGAAATTATGAATCCTTTTTTTGTAGATGAAGGCACGCATCTTTATTGTCTGATCTAGGTAGAGTTCTTGGGCCTGCCTCTGCAGTTTCGGGACTTCCTGGATCAATTTATGCCCCCATAGGGAAGTTCATCTGCCAAATGCCCCGCAAATTCTATAACCCTTTCCTGCAAAGTGGGTTTTCCTTAAGGTTAATCTCTCCAAGGATCATAGGGAATTTGTTCACATCTATGTCAAGATTAAGGCCTCAAGGCAGCTGATTAGGTACATCAACCCACCTAACACCTATTTTAAGTGCCAAAGCTCGGACCATAGTATTAGGGATTGCCCCTTGACCAAGGCTGAATCCCCATAAGCTCCTTCATCCAATACCTCTAAGAAGTAAGAATCAAGTTCAAAAGGCCTCATTCTCTACTGATGAAGAAGGTTGGGTCCAAGTGGTTTAAAAAGGCAATAAAACACCATCTACACCAAAGGTTCTCTTGGTTGAGGACCCAGCCATTTCAAGGTCGGCTCCTTCCAAAACTGTGGTCTCAGCAATAGTGAAAGAACCCACTAGCTTCTCTTGAACTGTATCCTCCTGGGAGTGGAGGGGTTGCATAGAGCACAATCTCTGCCTCCAATTTTGAACCCTAATGCCACTGACGAGGTTGAGAACTAAGAGTGAAAACATTAAACAATGAAGAGTACTCTCGACTCATGGTTGATGCCACTTATAGATCCAAAGGGTGTTGTTTCTCTAAATCCTTAGATCACCTTAGCGGGATTAAAGGACAAGAAAATGAATTTTCATGTTTAATGCTCTGGATGAAGTGCATATAATCGAATGTTAAGGGTCTTATAGACCTTGTCAAGCAGACCATGGTTTAAAGAACTTATTTTAATTTCAAACTCAAACATCCTTTGTTTGTAGGAGGTTAAAGTTGTTGAATTTTTGTTAAGTAAAGTCTTGCACTTTATTTGGCCTAAGGTTGTTATTCTTTATTCTAAGGATGCACAAGGACGAGACAAAGTGGCCATCCTTATCTCACCAAAAGCTTGATGTCCATGTAATTGATCATGAGTCAAACCCCCCACCACACGTGGTGTGGTTATTACTCAATCTCAACAGTCGGGTGCTTGGCCTAGCCAATGTTTGTGCACCCATTGATTTTGATAAGAATACAACTTTCTAAGATTTACTCACTAAAGAACATCCAAAAGTCCATTGGCTATTCTATAAGGAACTCGGTAATGTTGAAACGCAGGATGACAAAGAAGGTTTGAATCTTGCGTGTATGCCTCTATAGGAGAGAACAAAATTGAATACCCTTAAGGCCAAGGATGCCATGAATGACCCCAATAAGTTTCTAAGGCATGGAACATCCAAGTAATGGTTTACCTGGTCTAACTTCTTGAAAGGTTCAAAGAGAGTTTTGAAAAAGCTCGACTGAGCCATGTTGTCGAAACATAACACTTTTTTCCTTTCATTGTGGAGGGGGTAGAGCAGTGCAAATGCTCAAGGAACCTAACTCCCTTCCAATGAACCCATTGTGTTCTCTAATTCATGAGGAACTAGTAGGATTAGAATGCAAAAAACAAGATATTGCATTAATGTCTCTCACCTGTAAGCATGTCCTTGTGTCACATTTCAAGGGGTCTACATGTCATGTGTCAAACACTCGAATCTTGTCATGTGACTTAACTTATGGAAAGCATAGTCTCATAAACTTATAGGGGGCATGATCTCATTGATGATCAGTGCTATCACACAAAACAACATTGTGAGATTAAATCCATAATATCAATGATGGTTTTTGGATAAACAAGAGGGAGGCCAATGTCACTGTAACCACTCATGTCATGTTGGTTCTTAATACCGATTACAAAAGATTTGCAAATTGATTCATAGAGTTAAACACAATTATACATAAAACAATGGCACACAACACATTACACAGAAGTTACCATGGAAACCCCTCTCTTGAGGGAAAACCAACAAACCAGTGAGCTTTCACTCATCTATTAATCAAACACTCATAACAGTTGTTTACAATCGTGACTTGCTAGACCACAAATCACACGTCATTACATGATAATGCTACACATTCTTGCATAACCATTACATCTCATTTATAGATGCAATACAACCAACTGTTCATTAATGACAATCCATAACTTCCTAACCACTTTCAGTTATTTTGTTACAGTTGACTTGACTGGGTCAACTTTTGGTCAATTGCTTGTTGAGCTTTGGTCGCCCCGTTGACTTCACGTCGACCAATCGTTTTCCTTTGGCCAAACAACTATTCCAATCGGTCAGTCGACCAAAACTCCACCGTTTGTCGCCTCCATCTTTAATTGAGTATTACCAGTCGACTATCAACTTTGCCAATTAATTTACAAGCAAAGAATATAACATTCCCAACATTCTCTCGTTTGTTGTATTCTTTGCATAAACAGGAGATTCAAAACTTCAGTTCACTTTAACAGGGCAAACAAACCCATCTAGCCCATTGTTTCCCTAGACCTGGAAAACATCTATGTGCTCATCGACTTGGTCAATGAGTCTGTAACATTCTTCACCGTGTATACCTTTTCTAGTAACACCTTATGGTTCTTCACTATCTCTCTCACAAAATGGTATTAAACATCAATGTGCTTCGTCTTTCAATGATATGCTTGATTCTTTTCCAGGAAGATCACACTCTGACTGTCACAATCCAACCTAACAGCATGTTGACCAAACCCAACATCTAAACACAATCTCTACAACCAAACAATCTCCTTACATGCATGAGTATCTACCATGTATTCAACTTCATTAGTCGACAGTGCAACAACCAACTTCCTTCTACTCATCCAACTGATTGCTCTACCGGAAAACTTGAACACATATCCGTTGATTGACCATCTGCGGTCGATATCTCCAACCCAATCGAAATCAACAAATCCCTATACATTGATTTCCTTGTTTCCCTCGGACTCTCCTCCATAACAGATTGCATAATCTATCGTGCCATGCAGATACTTGAATACTCTCTTGGCTGCAATCCAGTGCTCTTTTCCAATAGTCAACATGTACCTCCTCAATAATCCCACTGCATGGGTAATATCCGGTCGTGTACAGACCATGCCATGCATCAAACTACCTATAGCACTAACATAGAGTACACTTAACATGTACTCTATTTCTTCCCATGTCTTAGGACATTGTTTAACAAATTGCTTGACTCCCATAGGAATAGGAACCTTGACCAGTCTACTCTCCTGCATGTTGAAATGTTTAAGAAATGTCTCAACATTTTTCCTCTGACTTAACCAGAGCCTTCTACCAGCTCGATCTCTTGTGATTTCCATTCCACAAATGAAATTTGTTGCTCTGAGATCCTTCATGTCGAACTTGGAGGATAACTACAGTTTTGCCCCCTTTATCAGATCCATGGTATTTCCTACCATCATGTCATCGACATACAAAACCACATATATGAAATGACCACAGAATTTCCTCCCATACACACAGTGATTAGCCTAACTTCTTACAAACCCCAACTGCTGGATATACATATCAAACTTCCGATACCACATCCTGAGAAATTGTCTTAGGCCGTAGATAGACTTCTTGAGCTTGTAAACCAACTCCTTTTCTCCTTCCACTATAAAACCTTCAAGCTACTTCATATAAATCTCTTCTACAAGATCACCAAGAGATATGTTGTCTTAACATCCATCGGTTCTATCTCTAGATCAAATGTTGCAACTAAAAACATTAGTACCCTTATGGAAGTTAGCTTATAGCAACAAGAGAGAAAATCTCACCGAAGTAGACTCCCACAAGTTGGGAATACCCTTTCACTACCAATCGAACCTTGTACTTCTCAACCTAACCTGTGACATTCAAATTTTCTTGAATGCCCACTTACTGCCAATGGATTTCCTTCCATTTGGTAATGCGACTAAATCCCATATTTCATTCTTCTTCAAGGACTCCATTTCTTCTTCTATAATCGTTTTCCAGAATTTACTCTCTATCGAGTCGATCGCTTCCTTTACTAACCTGGGATCATCTTCTATGGCAGATAACACAAAAGCAGATTGAAAGTCGGGTGGAATATACTTTTATGGTTATTGTCTTGCTCGACCAAACCTCTTGACATTTGGAGTCTGTTGTTCCACCTCTTCATCGGATTCAATCGATTCACCTAAATCTAGTCTTTCCTCGTTCATTTCAAATTCTTGCTTTTTTGGGTTTTTTTAACCTCTTCATCCTTGGAAGTGCCTCCAACTTCTCTGAAGAACACATCTCTACTATACACTATCTTCCTTGTAGTCAAATTCCACGACTTATATCCTTTTACTCCATCCTTGTACCCGCTGAAGATACATTTCTCCAACTTGTTTTCGAGTTTGTTTATTTTCTCCTTTAGGTCATGCACAAAGGAATCACACCCAAACACTCTGAGATGTGTAAGAGAGGGCTTTTTACCAACCCATGCCTCATATGGAGTCTTGTCAACTAGACCCATCGACGACCACCTATTCACCATGTAACATGATGTGTCGATTGTCTCTACCTCAAATTCTTGTGTGACTCCTACACCACTGAGCCAGCTCCTTGCTTTCTCCATCAGCACTCTATTCATTCTTTCAGGAACTCCATTATGGAGTTGTGTATTGTCGAGCTATATCGTGTTGTCTACGGAACTGGTTGAATGCCTTTCCACAGAATTCTCCTCATTATCAGTTCTCAACACCTTGATCTTTTTTCTAGTCTAATTCTCCACAAGAGCTTTGAACTATTGAAACTTCTCAAAAACCTCTGACTTCTTCCTCATAAAATACAACCATGTCATTATGGAGAAATCATCTATGAAAGAAACGTAATATTGAGATCCTCCTAGCGAAGGGACTGATACAGGTCCAAACACATCACTATGTATTAACTCTAGTATTTCTTTAGCCCTAGCAACATCGATGAAAACCTTACACGACTCTATTTACCATAAATACAATGTTCACAGAAGTCAACTTCTTCAAATCAGTCAAGGAGACCTTCAACCATACCTTTATTGTGCATAGCAAGAAGACCTTTCTCACCTATATGTCCCATCCACTGATGCCACAACACGGTTCAGTCGATTAGACAAGAAGATATGTTGTCGAACTCAAGACAGACAACTTTAGCACATTAATCGGTGTTTGTTCTTCCCAATAACTTGTATAAGGTTCCAATCTGAACTCCTCTCATCAATACCATCGCTCCTCACACCATCTTGCACGTATATTTTTCAAACACAGACTGCACACTTGCATTCCTCATCTTAATGACTAAGATCAAGTTTCGAGCCAAACCTAGGATATACAACACTCCTAGAAGTGTTACTATACTTCCATCCTTTAGTTTCAGTCGAACTTTACCTCATCTGACAATCCTGGTCGATGAGTCATCTCCCAGTATGACATCACCACCATCGAACTTCTCATACTCACAGAACCACTTTCTACGAGGTGTCATATGATATGACGCACCAGATCGATCAGCCAAGAGTCACGATCAGATTATGTGCTTGTGGAGGCCAAATACACATCTCCTTTCTCTTCTTGCAATGTCTTACCATTAACCAAATAACCTCTTCTTGCAATGTCTTACCATTAACCAAATAACCTTACTCAGATTCATTTCCTTTCTCGACTTTCGTGGACTTACAATTTTGTTTATAATGCCCGATTTTACCGCATAGCCAAAAAATATTCATCGTTGGACCAGGGGATCTGGTCTTAGATCTATCCCTTGACTTCGGCTTTCTATTGGAGGTTTTGAATTTTCCTCTAATTACTGATCGACCTCTTACCATCAACGCATCGTGGGTTGATCCTTCCATGTTATTTCATCTCATCTCTTCTGACAACAGAGATACGACCACATCATCGATCTTCAATGTGGTATTGTTGCTTCCAATAGCTGCGACCAAGCTATTCCAAGAATCTTGCAAAGAACACAACAGACTAATGCATTTTTCCTCGGTAATTTTAATGTCCATGGGCAACAACTAACTGATCAAAGTGTTGAATGCATTCAGGTGCTCTGTGACCAAGTCACTTTCACCCATCCTCAAAATATATAACTTCTTTCAAAGAAACAACTTATTAGCCAAAGCTTTCGACTAGTACAAATTCCCCAACTTTTTCCATAGCTTCTTTGCATTGTCTTCTTCTAAGACATTCAACAATACAGAATTTGCTAAACAAAGCAAAAATTTTGTATTTCCAACCCGATTTCAAGTTTGTTTTTTCATGTGAAGTTTAATGCCCAAACCTCATATATGTAAAATCATATTACATACATGAAAAATGACTTTTTCTTGAAACACATGGAAATTTTTCAACTTTTAAACAACTCAGAATTTTATGACAGCCACAGTTTCAAACTCAGAAATTTTATGACAGACACTCACACATAAACTTGACTCGGGGATTTTTGACCAAATTGGTCCAAGATAAAACCCCAAAGGGAAAACCTGTTCAGAGAGAGAATTTTTATTTCTTCAAAGGCAAATTACAAAACAAAACAACTGTACTTATCTCCCTTTCTTCCTCGAAACTTGTGCCAAAATCTCTTTGACAGGCTGTTGTACAGAACTCCTTGAAATTCATTTTGTAAGGCCTCACACATGTGGTTGTACAAACCTCGAATCCTGTGCCTACTCATTGCCTAGGAATTCATGCATGTTTTCTGCCTATACGACCTGTTGTATGGACAGCATTAAATGGTGTACCCTCCTCGAAATTTGTGCTTGTTCTTTACGTCAAAAATTGTGCCAAAATCGAGTTGTACGACCTACATTAAATGCACAATATGGCCTGCAATAAATGCTCCTTCCACTTCAGAAATTCTTCTCATAATTCGTGCCCAACATTTATGGTTGTATAATCTGTCGTAATTGCACCAGTTTGTCTTGGGAATCGTGTCCATCTAAACACTCATCATATTCATCTTCTCTCTCTCTCAAGCAAAAACCTCTTCTCAAATCGACTTCTCTTCTTCTCTCTTGCTTCTCCAAATCTCTTGGGTAACAATGAATGAACTCCACTGCCTTTTCCCTAGTTTTGTTTGAGGTAACCACCTCCATCAAAATCAATGGTTATGATTAAATATTGACTAGATGAGATCTGGGCCTACATTAATTGCTCTACTTTTCTCATTAAATGATTTTAATTCACCTCACTTAAATATCAATGAACAATGAAAATTTTCACCCAGTTAATTCTCATAAAGTCAAATTAAATTTTAAATACTCAAACCACTTTATAAAGTATCTTTATAAAAAAATAAAGTGTATCTGACTTTAAAAAGTACTAGGGACCACTTTTTAATGTTCTTGTCCACCCCAAGGCATCACAAGGTGAACAACATGTCCTTGGTACTTTTTCAACACTCCCTCTTTCCAAGGAAATTGTTTTTCACCACCCTCAACTTATCTTTGAAGTGAATATGCTTTCCTCTCCCCAAAGACTTTGTTAGGATGTCAGCTACCTACTCCTGAGTAGAAATATATTGTAGCTCCACAGCACCCCTCTGAACATAGTCTCTAATGAAGTGATAATTGATTTCTATATGCTTTGACCTGTCATGGAATACTGGATTCTCAAAGAACCTGATGCAACTCTAATTGTGACAGTAAATAACTGCAGGCCTCAGCTCCTGATCATATAAGTCAACCAACAACTTGCGAATCCATAATTCCTGGCAACTAGGCTGACTGGCTTCCATATACTCAGCCTTTGCAAAACTCAAAGCAACAGACTTTTGTTTTTTGTTGAACCATGACACAACTGTCGAGCCCAAATTAAAGCAACAGCCAGAAGTGCTCTTCCGATCAGATGCACTGCCTGCCCAAAGTGAATCTGTGAAGCCAATAAAACCCACTCAATCTGACCTCCTATAGTCCAAACCATAGTCTACTATCCCAACAAGGACCTCAACACATGTTTTGTGGCTATCCAGTGCACTCCCCTAGGCTCCATCATGAACTAGCTGAGAATGTTCACCGCAAAACACAAATCTGGTCTGGTATTGACCAGATACATCAACGATCCAATGAGTTGATGGTATAAGGTAGGATCAACCAACTCTCCCTCCAAAGCATGAAGCTTTTTCCATTTGGTGATCATAGGTGTGGACATCAGTCTACAACCCTCCATCCGAAATCTCTTCAGAACATCATCTGCATATTTTCCTTGCCCTAGGAAAACATGTTCTTCCTCCTGCCAAATATCCATCCCCAAATAATAGTGCATCATCCCAAGATCAGTCATCTTGAACTCTGAAGCAAGATCTCTCTTGCAAGCTGCAATCAGGTGCTCCTCTCCTGTGATAAACAAGTCA
>LPNX010893903.1:93720-117918 GCA_001517045.1 Pseudotsuga menziesii
AATGAGCAGATCACCTCCAACCAGAACGAAATAAGGTTGGGATCAACGTCACTCTTCTGAAATCCAATCGACAGCAAGTAAGAGTCAATCCTCGAATAACATACAAGAGAAGAATGAGCGGATCACCTCCAACCAGAACGAAATAAGGTTGGGATCAACGTCACTCTTCTGAAATCCAATCGACAGCAAGTAAGAGTCAATCCTCGAATACCAAACTCAAGGAGCTTGCTTCAGTCTATACAGGGTCTTTTTCAACATGCACACATGAGAATCTATCCCATGAACCTCAAAGCTTTGTCACTGCTCCAAATACACCTCCTCCTAAAGAAGACCATTGAGAAATGCGCTCTTCACATCCATCTGGGGGATCTTCCAATCCATCTCTGCTACTATGGAAATCACTGCCCTGATCAAGGAATATCGAGCAACCAGCGCAAAGGTCTCGTCATAGTCAACTTCCTCTACCTGTGAGAACCCACTAGCCACAAAACGAGCCTAATAGTGCATCATCCCAAGATCAGTCATCTTGAACTCTGAAGCAAGATCTCTCTTGCAAGCTGCAATCAGGTGCTCCTCTCCTGTGATAAACAAGTCATCAACATACAAGAGAAGAATGAGCAGATCACCTCCAACCAGAACGAAATAAGGTTGGGATCAACGTCACTCTTCTGAAATCCAATCGACAGCAAGTAAGAGTCAATCCTCGAATACCAAACTCAAGGAGCTTGCTTCAGTCTATACAGGGTCTTTTTCAACATGCACACATGAGAATCTATCCCATGAACCTCAAAGCTTTGTCACTGCTCCAAATACACCTCCTCCTAAAGAAGACCATTGAGAAATGCGCTCTTCACATCCATCTGGTGGATCTTCCAATCCATCTCTGCTACTATGGAAATCACTGCCCTGATCAAGGAATATCGAGCAACCAGCGCAAAGGTCTCGTCATAGTCAACTTCCTCTACCTGTGAGAACCCACTAGCCACAAAACGAGCCTTGTACTTTTCAATGGTGCCATCCATAGCATGTTTTATCGTGTACAACCACTTCGAAGTCCCAACTGACTTTCCCTCTGGTTTCGAAACAACCTCCCACGCATCATTCTTCATGATGGAATTGTACTCTTCCATCATGGCATCTCTCCAAACCTGATGTGCGGATGCCTCCTCAAAGGTAGAAGGATCTGACTCATGCAAGTTGGTCACCACTGCCTTATAACTGGAAAACCTCTCGAGTGCTTTAGCCCCCCACCACGGACTCCTTAGCTTCCTTCATCAACTCTTTCAGCAAACTTGGCTTTCTCTTCTTTGAAGTAGCTTCCTATGGCAGGCCCTCCTCCTGAAGCTCCTCATCTGGCGATTGTCTAACTGAAGAAGTACCTGTGGTCTGAGATCCTGTACCTGGTGAATCAAACCAAGTGAACCTCAATCACGTGAAGGTTAAACCTGTGAACCTGTAATCCGAAAACCTGTCCCTGTACAAGAAGTCCATGTAGACTGAGTCCCTGTACCTGAAGATCCTATAACCTATGGACCCATCGCACCTGAGACTTGTGACCCTGTACCCTAACTAGTTGAACTCTGAGATGTTGTCACCTGTGGAGTAGTAACATGCTACTCCTCCATCTCTGACTCCCGATACTTTCTAAAGCCCACTCCTCCTCAAATCTCATCTCCCTCCTCACTACAACTTTCCTCTGTATAGAAAGGTGTATGCGGAAGGCCTTTGAAGTCTCGTCATAACCAACAAAGATGCGCTGCTCTGCAATGGGCTCCAACTTTGTCCTCTTCTCAAAAGGGACATGGGAATATGTAGGGCATCCAAATATGTGGAAGTAGCCTATCTCAGGATTCTTCCCAGTGAACATCTCCTCAGGAGTTTTACACCCAAAGGCACCGTGTGGACTCCTATTCTGTACAAAAACAGCAGTGCTACAGGCCTCAACCCATAGAAACAAAGGAAGACTCTGGCCATGCAGTATGGCTCTAGCTTCTCCCACTATTGCTCGGTTCTTTCTTCCAACAAATCCACTATGCTGTGGAGTATAAGGAACTGTCAAGTGCCTCTTTATCCCCTCCTTTTTACTATACTCATCAAACTCCTTGGTGGTATACTCACCCCCATTATCCGATCTGAGCACTCAAATCCTCCTCCCTGTTTGGTTCTCCAAAAGAGCTTTGAACTCTTGGAACCTCTTCAAGACTTCTTCTGACTTCTTGTTCCTCAAGAAGTAGATCTAGGTGTTCCTGGAATAGTCATCAATATAAGTGGCGTAGTACTCAAATCCTGTCAAAGAGGCAGACGACATAGGACCACACAAATCTGAATGAATCAAATCAAGCACTTCCTATGATCTTCTATCACTACTCGAAAAAGCAATCTTGGTGGACTTCCCCAAAGCACACCCTCTACACACACCACTCTGCTATGTGTTGAACTCTGGTATACATGTAGTCATATCCCTCAGCATCCTCAAAGTTGAATGATAGAGATGGGTCATCCTCCTGTGCCATAGCTCGCACAACTCACTGACGTTGCTAATGTGCGCCAATGCATGATGAAGCTGGAAGAGAAGCTTGTACAGTTTCTCGCAGCTAACTCCAATAGCAGATGAAGCAGATGGTCCTGCTGCTTTGGGAAAGACATGCACTTTCCCATCTAGGACATATAATCCAAATCCCCGATCCTCAATAGTGGAAACTGAAACAAGGTTCTTCTTCATCCCAAGGATGTACAAGACATCCCTCTATTGATGAAATTGTCATTGATGCCAACATGGACTTGCAGTAGCCCCACGGGATGTCATTGATTCCACCAAGTCCCACCTGCAGTGCCTTGATCCCTTACAGAGTGGGTTTGTGCCTTGAAGCACCTTGTACCCAGTTGACAAGGTCCTTGTACCCACAAGGATGAATCTTGAAGCCGCCACCTTGTTGAAGGCAATGAAGAACTTGAAGATGGTCTTGAAGCCTTAGTAGACGATGGAGAAGCCCTAAATGCTTGGAGAAGCATTAATGACCCATTCTGTGGTCATTTATGCTCTGATGGTGTCATGGTACCCCATAAGAAGGCCCATCTACCCCACAAGTGATGGCAAGATGGACTTTGGCCCTTAGAGGCCTCATGGTGTGGTTGAGGTGGATGAAGAAGCCCTGAAGAAGACCTAGAACCCTTGATGATGACCTTGATGCACATGGCATGTCCTTGGAAGCCCCAATGGCTTGATGAAGAACAGGATGGCACCCACTTGGACACTTAGACACACTAGATAATGACATGGCTTATGATGAACTTGAAGACAAACTCTTGAAGATGAAATGATAAAGAAATACATGAAGGATGTTTTTGCAAATACTTGCAACAAACCCTGATGGCTTAATGACACCCTTATGATAAGGAGTGATTGTGTGACTTAAGTATAGGGTGGATTATGAATAAAGTGATTTAATAAAATTAAAATTCAAAGTCAAAATTAAAAATTCAAATAACAAATTTAAATTAAAAATTAAAATCTTACCTTTTTGAAGTCGGTCTCTATTTGAGGATTTGAACACACTTAAATGTGTATTTATACCCCACTTGGCACACTTAAAAAGATATCAATGAATTGGAGGAAGAATAGGCAAGTAGGAGAGAACTCGCAGCTGTTGGACTGAGGCAGCATTCGTGACTGAGGAAGACTTCGTGGGAGCAGTCAACTGTGCAAGAAAAAGGTTTTTATTATTTCTTCGTTTTGGTGGCAGCAGCAGAAGGTCATTGTTTGCAGCAGTCTCCTTTCTTTTTATCTTTCTGGAGCAGCAGTAAATTGGAGTACAAACAGCCCAATGTGTTTGAACTAGGGCTGCCTTACACGAATTTTTGTTGAGGCTAGTAAACGATCTGTGGGAGCAGCAAAACCATGCAAACATCCAACGAAAAAGAGATAGTATTCACAGCTTGAGAAATTAAGGGTTTGAAGGCAGCAGTATATTCACAACGAGTCTGAGGCAATTTTTAAAGGAAGTTACATGTGACATAAAACCTGTCAAGCATCCGAAGTCTATCACAATCTCCAATTCGAATCTCGATCGCAGTGGAATGATACAAATAGTAGGTGATCTCTGAGTTCTGAATTTTGGTGGTGGAATAGCCAAGAAGCAGCTACAGTCAAACATTTAATGATGCATCCAGTCAACATTTGAAGGATAAAAAGGATCATCCTGTAGTTTCACTTCTCAGACAAAAATCAATTTGTGTCGTTTGGAGAAGGCCTCTAGCCCAGGAGGGTCTTTATCTTTCTTGGCATATCTCATGTCTGGGTTATCTTGTAACAGCCCTAAAGATACCTAAAGTCCTGTGATGTGAACAATGTATTGAAGTTCTACCAGAGAGAAGCATTCTGGGTGTCTTACAGTGACAGTATTGTTGATGAAATTATCAATGATGCCAACATGGTGATGAAATTGTCATTGATGCCAACATGGTCTTAGCATAGAATATTCTGGCTATGGAGATGTTAGGAGGAATAACATTGAAGGCCATCCAGACTTGGATAAAAATCAAATAACCTCTCTTGTTCATTAACCTCTCTTGTAGGGTGAAGCACGCCGCATTATGAAGGCATTGAAGGTTTGAAGTATGGTTGTTTCTTCTAAAGGATGGGATGAGTTGCTTGTTCCTTTAGACTTCTCATGCAAATGAATGCCAATATGATTATGAAATCGTGGTAGCGAACCTCCAGATTTTATAGAATGTTTCATGGATCTTTTTTTTGTAAAGCATAGTTTGGTTTATGAAGATGAAGTTATGAAGATGTTTGTTCTTTCTGTAAGGAAGTATGTTTGGAAGGTGTTATAATCTTTCTCGGAAGAAGATATCTTCATTTTGTGCTTTCCTTGTAGTTTTTCGAGAATCTTGGATGGACATAGAAGATCAATGGAAAAATTAAATGATGCATCTCCTTGGGTTTTCATTTGCAAGGAAAAGAAAAGCAAGAGGAAAGGGCAAGACGATCTTATGAAGGAATTGCACGAGCTTTCTCAAAAACAAGCACATATCCAAGAAAACTCCTTTGAAGCTCAAGTACCTTGTCTACAATGTCCTCTCAAATTAATGCTGAGTAAGCTACAGCAGTTTGGGCTTAACTAGATCTGATTTATAAAGGAGAATCCGACAGTAGTCAAGTAACTACTTTGCAAGCTCTTGACCAACACTATCATATAGTTTCAGACAGTCTAATCTCAGGAAAGTAAACAGTCACCTACAGAGAGTTGAGTCACCTACAGGGAGTTGAGACCAAGTCATATTGGAAGCCTGAAATCATAGTGTAGTAACAGTCATAAAGCAGTAAGGTGCTTTCGAAGTTTAGGCTGTAGCAGAACTTACATGTTGTTGGAGACACTTGAAAAATCCACAAACCATTCAGTATCATCAAAAGGAAAAGATTGGTGGAAACTCTACTTGGAAACTTACATTACTCTCAACAAGTTTGCATCTATACTTGTCATTTCAGCTGCATTTTGTGCTCAGAGGGGCTCGTATTGCTGCTGTATGTAAACAGTCATTTCCAATCTGAATTATCGCAGGCATGTGTGTCTGAAGTAAGGTTAAAATTGGCTGCACACTGATTCACCCCCCCTCTCAGTGTCTACAATTGGTATCAGAGCCGGCCTTCGTCACGAGCCTAACAAGCTTGATGGAGATCCTTAGACACAATGGAGGAAAAGAAAGAGTCATCAAGCAATGATGTCCCTGTACTTGATGTTACAGATTATTTCAGTTGGAGGAGCAAAATGAAGGCGTATCTGAAGAAGTTCGGGATTTGGGAAATTGTCATTAATCCACCCGCTCCTTCAAACAAGAAAGGAAAGCCAGCTGCACAAAAGGAAGCGAAGAAGGACAATACTACAGCCTTGAAGTTCCTCATGGATGGACTTCCCAGTTCAGTAAAGGAAAGTGTAGGAGAGTTCACTTCGGCAAAAGACCTATGGTTCAAGCTGGAGAGTGAGTATCAGAAGGCAAAACCAGAACTCGAAAAGACAGATCAGAAATCAGAAGACAAGCCCCCAGAAGAGCTAAATCAAGAAGAAGATAAACAGGAAGAGGTCTCTAGTAAAGGTATGGACTCATTTCCAATCTGAATTATCGCAGGCATGTGTGTCTGAAGTAAGGTTAAAATTGGCTGCACACTGATTCACCCCCCCTCTCAGTGTCTACAATTGGTATCAGAGTCGGCCTTCGTCACGAGCCTAACAAGCTTGAAGGAGATCCTTAGACACAATGGAGGAAAAGAAAGAGTCATCAAGCAATGATGTCCCTGTACTTGATGTTACAGATTATTTCAGTTGGAGGAGCAAAATGAAGGCGTATCTGAAAAAGTTCGGGATTTGGGAAATTGTCATTAATCCACCCGCTCCTTAAATTGTCATTGACATTTAATGATGCATCCAGTCAACATTTGAAGGATAAAAAGGATCATCCTGTAGTTTCACTTCTCAGACAAAAATCAATTTGTGTCGTTTGGAGAAGGCCTCTAGCCCAGGAGGGTCTTTATCTTTCTTGGCATATCTCATGTCTGGGTTATCTTGTAACAGCCCTAAAGATACCTAAAGTCCTGTGATGTGAACAATGTATTGAAGTTCTACCAGAGAGAAGCATTCTGGGTGTCTTACAGTGACAGTATTTGACAGTCTTTAATTTAAGTTGATTTGACATGATAAGTGAAGACTAATCTGATAAGTGACAGCTGCTATACAGTGATGAATTGTATATACAATGAAACATCAAGTGATCGGTCAGCAATGTTGACATTGATGATGCAATTATGACAATGATGTACGACTCGAGGTTTTCCAGTGTTTTCACTAGAGTATGAACAGTCTATTGCTGCCCTCAAACATCCACAGCATTGACACAGTCAAGGTATGAAGCTAATGAAAGGTATGATCATGAACAATGGTAGTTACAGTATATGTATACCCTTGTTTGATGCACAGTCACAATGATGAAACAAGATGATGATATATGATGGTGTGTACCTTATGATGATTTGTGCACCCTATGATGAACATGTATGCTATGGTATACTCTAGATGAAACAGTGATGATGATGATTATGTAAGCACAGTACATAGCAGTATATTTGTATATTGATGTATGAGTGGAGAAAGTATATTATACAATAGTATATTTGTGCAAGAAGTGTGAAGTTAAATGATGTTTATGCATGCTATGTTGATGCAAATTCTACGAGGTTGATGCATACTGCATGATACTACTGTATAGACAGTGGTATGAGGACATATATTGCAATGAAATATACAGTGACATCCTTGGATGTGTAATAAGCAGCAAACAGTGACAAAGTTCTTGATGATGCGTTGATGCCCTTCTATGCACAATAAGGTCACTTGATTGAATATGCAATGGGTATGTTCCATACTATGATGTTGCGTTGATACTACACTTAGATGATGAAGACATGATGATGAGGGATCCATGATATCCTCAATTATGATGATGTGATCACAAGTGCTCAGGAAGTGCAAACAGTGATATATTGTTGAATATTCCATAAAGTTTCATATACAACCTTGATGATCTAATCCTGTACCTTTTATGTTCAGATGATGACAATCTGTGTATTGACAAGTAATGATTAACTGACAGTGATTTGGACAATTGACAGTGGATTGTTCATAAGGCAGTACGATGACCAGATTGACCAGCAGTATTGATGTTTAATATGATAGTGATGACATGGGCAGAAAGATGATGTGGCAGTGATATCTACAGGGATGATTTGACAGTGACTAGAGTACAGAGATTGTTGAGCAGCAGTGAGCTTTATTTGTAAAAGCAAGCTTGTCTTGCTTTTGAGGTTAGGATACCTCAAACCCTTCTTACCAGGGTCTAAGAAACCCAAGCAAGGCCCTGGATGAAGAGTAGGTGCTCTTTGTATCAGTAGGTGTTAATTTTACCTCACGGTTGTAGCCAATCCAAAACTAATACAAAAAGATTACAAAATTATATGGTGATGTGTTCTTTTGTGTTATGGTTCTTGATGATTCAAATGCTTATGCTATGTGAATGATGAAGTGAAAGATGTTTATGAAATGATTATGAGATTGGTAGAATGATGAATTGATAGTTAATTGTGACAAGCTAAGAAAAGTTTTAAAATTGGCTTTACACTAATTCACCCCCCTCTCAGTGTCTAACACCCTCAGTGTCATGGGCTCCATGTACTCGCTCTAAAAGCCGATAGTCCCACACCCAACTGCTCTCACAATTGTATCATTCCCCAACACCACCTCCAAGTCCAAGCCTATCTCATTCAACTTAGTGAACATGTCACGTACACCTGTCATATGGCTCGAAGCTCCATTGTCAATGTACCAAGTGGAAGGAGTGGTGAATCCACTCAATGAATGCCCAACAATCATGGAATGCTTTGTCTAGTCCTCCATATCACTACCGGTGATAGATGCTCTCTCTGTACAACCAGCATGGAGAGAAAACTCTCAAATCGAATTGAGCAGCATACTCATCAATCTCAGTTGTTGCTCATGTCTGTTGTTTCTTCTTCTTCTTGCTTGGACATTGTCCAGCATAGTGTCCAAACTTCTGGCAAGCAAAGCATTTAACTTTGCTCATATCCTTCTTTTGCTCACCAGCCGACTACTTGATCCCACCCTTACCGACCCTTCTTGGACAACTTATTTTTGCCTTTTGCTACTAAAGCCACGTTCTCTTCATCATCTTTGCTCTGAGATGAACTACCCTGTACATACCCTCTATGGGTCTCCTCCTTAATGAAATCGTCCCAAGGACGATCCCATGAAGGCATATGCTCACGAGCAACTACTAACTCCACAAATACAACCCATGGCTTTGTCACGCCATTCAAAATTGTACATACCAACTGGGCACCATGTACTATCTCCCCTACTGCTCCAAGTTCATCTCGAACCTGTGCAATCCTAGTAAGGTAGAAGACCATATTCTCTCCCTTGTTCATCTAAATACCCTTTAGCTTCTCCCTTAACACCATTTTTTGGTTTTCGTTTGAACTCTGGTATAAATTTGTTAAAGTTGTCCACATCTAATGAGCATAGTCTTTACCTGAGATATGTGTAATCGCATGATCTTTTATGGAATCAAGAATGATTCTTTTTGTTTTTATATCCTTCTTGTCAAACGCAACCTTATCTATAGCATCTATAGGAACTGTGCCTGGATTAGCAGTGGTACTATTAACTATCTCCCATAGTTCATTGTCTAGTATCAACACTATTCTAGCCTTCCACGGGCTAAAATTAACTACCCCATCCAGCCTGTCTTCTATTCTAAGTCTAGTAGCCATAACCTCAATCAGTCCAAGAACCTGTTTTCTTCACAAAACACATGTTCTCCCTTCTTCACCAAGTCTAAAATTTCACACTGAGTTTTGTTTCAGCCCTTTACTTCACCTCCAAAACCATGAAATTTTTTGTATTCCCAACCCAGTTTCAAGTTTGGTTTTTCATGTGAAGATTAATGGCCAAACCCCATACATGTTAAATCACATTACATACATGAAAAATGACTTTTACTTGAAACATGGAAATTTTTCAACTTTTAAACAACTCAAAAATTTATGACAACCACACACACATAAACTTGACACAATGATTTTTGACCAAATTGGTTTAGGATAAAACCCCGAAGGGAAAACCTGTTTGGTGAGAGAATTTTTATTTCTTCATAAACAAATTACAATACAGAACAGCAATACTTATCTCCCTTTCTTCCTCGAAATTTGTGCCAAAATCTCTTTGACAGTCTATTGTACGGAACTCCTTGAAATTCATGTTGTACGACCTCACACGTGTGGTTGTACGAACCTCGAATTTTGTGCTTGCTTGCTGCCTAGGAATTTGTGCTTATGTTCTGCCTGTACGGCATGTTGTACGTACAGCATTAAATGTTCTACCCTCCTCGAAATTTGTGCTTGTCCTTTACCTCAAAAATTGTGCCAAAATCTAGTTGTATGGCTTGCAATAAATGCACAGTACGACATTCAAAAAATGCTCCTGCCACTTCAAAAAATCTTCTTGAAATTCATGCCCAGCATTTATGGTTGTATGGTCTGCATTAATTGCACCAGTTTTCCTTGGGAATCGTGCCCATCTGAAAACTCGTCATTTTCATCTTTTCTCTCTCTCAAGAAAACACCTCTTCTTCTCAAATCGATTTCTCTTCTTCACTCTTGCTTCTCCAAATCTATTGGTAACAATGAATGATCTCCAATGCCTTTTCCCTATTTTTGTTTGAGGTAACCACCTCCATCAAAATCAATGGTTATGATTAGATCTTGACTAGATGAAATCTAGGACCCACATTAATGCTCTACTTTTCTCATTAAATGATTCCAATTCACCTCACTTAAATTTTAATGAGCAATTAAATTACTTCACCCGCCTTTTTAATTATCTCATAAAGTCAAACTAAATTTTAAATACTCAAACCACTTAATAAAGTAACTTTATAAAAAATAAAGTGTATCTCACTTTATAAAGTACTAGGGACCACTTTTTAATGTTTTTGTCCACACAAAGCATCACAAGGTGAACAACATTTCCTAGGTACTTTTTCAACACAAGGTCGTATTGTACTCTTGATTTTCATGACCATCTTTTGTCAGTCTTTTACTTTGACACACCAGTCAGAATCGTTCTTGGGTCGACTACAACCCATTGTTCTCAATCCACAAGGAGATTCTCCATTTTAAGCTTCCAAAGCACAAAATTTTTCCGATTAAATTTTTCAATTTCTATCCTCGACATCTTAACCATTCTAACTATAAATCAATGTTTCCGAAAATATCCCATTACAACAGGTACTCACCAGATCCAGAACCAAGCCAAACCCTCAGCAAGAAAGTCGTCCCCTCGCAGCTAAATACAGCTCTGATACCAACTATTGGTTCTTAATACCGATTACAATAGGTTTGCAAATTAATTCATAAAGTAAAACACAATTATACATCAAACAATGGCACACAAAATATCAACACATTACACAGAAGTTACCCTAGAAACCCCTCTCCTGAGGGAAAACCAACAAACCAATGAGCTTTTACTTATCTATTAATCAAACACTCATAACAGGTGTTTACAACCATGACTTGCTAGACCACAAATCACACTTCATTACATGATCATACTACACATTCTTGCATATCCATTACATCATATTTATAGATGCAATACAACCAACTGCTCCTTAATGACAATCCATAACTTCCTAACCACTTTCAGTTATTCTATTACAATCGACTTGACTGGGTCAACTTTTGGTCGATTGCTTGTTGAGCTTTGGTCGCCTCATCAACTTCTCGTCGACCAATCATTTTCCTTCGACCAAACAAGTATTCTAGTCATTCAGTCGACCAAACTTCCACCATCTATTGCCTCTGACTTCTGTCGACTTTTACTGGTCGACTATAGACTTTGCCAGTCAATTTACATGCAAAGAACATAACATTCCAACATGTCATAAGTTGTTCTAGGCACTTCGAAGGAATTCTGCACAATTGGACAATCTCTTACAGCACATAACAACAGTACTCCGAGGGTTTTAAAACTAAGAGCCTTACTGTCAAAGAATTCCTGTAGCAGCTTCTCTAGACTGCAATGCAATTTCAATCCATCTCACAACAGCCATAAAAGGGTACAAGATAATGACCTGGAGAGTTTTTCTAGTAGAGTTAAGGTTTGTTTGTTATTTTTGAAGATGTCTAGAAAGATTACCCTACATCAACAAGCAAAGGGAAGCCCTAAAGGTAATTCTGGGCTCATCTAAGGCAATCAAAAGGTATGAAATTCCAAAGGGCTCATAAGCCTAAGCGATGGACTGCCAATGAGCATTTTACCTAAGAATGAAGGAGATGATGCTTTCAAACACAATGTTTGTGGAGATAAAATAACCATTGAGTGTAGAATAACTGAATCTACAAATACAATTGTTTTAAAGGAGTATTTAGGTTGATAAAAGCAGGGAGTTTATGCACTTAGGAAATGATATGGAAAAGTTTAAGTTTTTTTCTTCTTCAAAGTTACACTGCAACAACATGTGCATGATTAGTTGAAGAATAGTGGTGACCAGCTTGATACTTCCAATGCAATGATTGACGAGCTAGAAGCTTCAATTAAACTATGTCAAAGAACTCAAAGAATTACAGGAAGAAACAGGCCACAATGTGGGTAGATTATGATTGATGGCGGTGATCCCAATCATCTCCAGGGAAAGCGCATATGTTTCATCTCACCCAAAATTTTGATAATTCCAAAGGGCTATATTATGACAGTAGAGAAAGATGTTGAGCGAAGCATCCAAAGTATTGTAATCCCTGTCGCGAGTATGTGAAGTAATCGCACCTCAACTGCGGTCCGTAGCAAAAAAGGAAATAGAAAGCTCCAGCCAGCCACAATTTTTCATCATTAGATGACATCAGATTGGTAGCCTCCAGGTGACAACGAGGGAGAAGCAGTAAGGTTTCAGAGTCGTGGGGATTGGAGACCCGTCCCTCAGCGATCATAAATATTGTATCAATTTTAATTTAAAGCCATCAACCTCTTCATTGTAGAATTCGTAGCTGGGCTAGTAATCTTTGATGATGCGCAGGATTGGGTTTATGAACATTGTTTAGACTTTGCAGAGTCTTACCGCGGCTGCAATGGTTGTCGGTTGAGATGCTTTGCGTATGGAGTGCTTCATTAATCAGGCCTTCGCGGATTTTCAAGGTTGTGTGTGTCATATTTTACCCTTGACTCGTGGAGGCGGGCCTTTGGGGTATTATTCACTTATGTGTTCCTTATGACCTTGGTTAAAAAAGGCTATCATTTTAACATCTTATATATTTGTTGGAGGTTGAAGAGAAAAGAGATATATTTATTTACTCTTCATAAGAGCAAAAGGAGGACTTTGTATATCTTTGTTCATCATTTGGAAGATACCCTTCCTTGAGAGCTTGCTTTTCTTGGTGAAGAGACCCTTCTTGGAGGCTTGGTATGGATTGATTTGTGGACATCATTTGGTTAAATGAGGATTTTTTGGATGCCTTGTTGATTACGTGTGGACATCACTTATGTCACGTCCCCTCGCACCTTAGAGGAGAAACGCGACCACAACTGCTCTCTGATGCCACAATGTAGCGTACCCGCTACTCTGATATCCCACGATGTCATGAACTTGGTGCACATACACCTAACTGATATGCGAAATAATTTAGAACTTCTATTTATTTCTCTTTAACACATTCATGGGTCATGTAACATCTTTTACCATTCATGCTTAAGCATAAACATCACTGTAACAGTCGTTCCGCCCTTAACAGATCCACTCTGTAACCGGGAAGGTCATTTCGGCACTAAACCTGTCCTTTCCGCATTATCCTTTCCACCTTCTGCTACGAAATCTGGGAACCGGAAACATAATGTGCGACGGAATCATTCAAACCACTTTTCGCCTTCCGCAATGCGGAACTCGAGAATCGAAAACATAACATATCGATACCTTGACTTGTCCACTTTTCGCCTTCTGCCTTTCGCCCTTCCGCCTTCCACTGCAGACCTCAAAAATCAAAAAACCCACAAAACGAACACTTCGTCTTTCGACTTTTTGCCTTCCGACTTCTGCCCTTTTGCCTTCCGCTGCGAACCTCGGAAATCGAAAAAACAACTTTCGACGGAATCATTTAACAACTTTCTGCCTTCCGCCTTCCGCTACGAACCTCGAAAATTGGTAAACCAACTTTTTTCCTTAACCTTTCTCCCATTTTTCATCTCCCTCCTTCCGCCTTCCGCAGGCAAATCTCGAGGTGCAGAAAACACACTTTTTCCTTAGAATCTTCGGCTCTTTTTTGTTTCCGACTTCCGCCTTCCGTAGATGGATTTCGGGTGCGGAAACCAACATTATGCCTTGCCTTTTTCCTATTTTTTCACCTTCCGCCTTCCGCAGGTAGTTCTCGAGGTGCAGAAAACCCACATTCTACTCTGTTTCAACTTCTCTCTTCCGCCTCCCGCCTTCCGCAGGGGGATCCCGGGGTGCGGAAACACTTAATTCAGATACCTTTTGACTCTGTAACCAGACTCTTAGCCTCCATGATTGTAAGCAGAATATATTGAAACATACAAGGCATATACAACTACAAATGCAAGAACATTTAACAACAGTAAACTCTACTGAAATCATTAGCCAGCATTCATCATATTCAATTCATTCTTAAGCAAATACATTGCATAAATAAGAAAAACAGAGAATACTTATCTTGAAGATGAAGTTGTCCCACAACTAGCTATGTCGCCGCAACGTTCCACCCAACCATAGGCCAGTTGTGTTCATTAATCTCTCAACACAACAGCCACCCCTGAGCTGGGCATGACTTCCACAAGGAACTAGGGAACAACAAACTCACACACAGTCAAGCCAACCTTCAGTTGGGTTTATCAAACTGTCTAGCCAAGCCAACACACAGTTGCGTTTATCAGGTTGCAAGCAAACAAGCCAAACAAATGGGTTTCACAGGCTACTCAGCCAAGCCATCTCACTGCTGGGTTTCACAGGCCATTCAACCAAGCCAGCTAACAGTTGGGTTTCACAGACTGTACACAGTCAAGCCAACATTCACATTAAGGGCTAGCAAAGCCAACAGATGGCTTTCACAGGCTACTCAGCCAAGCCATCTCACTGTCGGGTTTCACAAGCTATTCAACCAAGCCAGCTAACGGTTGGGTTTCACAAGCTGTCCAGCCAAGGATCACACATGGCCAAATGAACAACAAGACACAGCCAAGCCAATGTCCGATTGGGTTTCACAGGCTGCTAAGGCAGTGAAAAGGAAGAATGGCTAAGCTAGTGCCTCATTCAAGAGCTAGGGACACCTCCACAAGATCTATCTGGCCTGGCATCCACATTACCTGCAACACAACACAAGGAAGTATCCCCTTCTCTGCTACACAGTCCCTCGGGCTATACCTTCCCTTCCAGTGCTCTCCAGGGCGTGCAGTGAAGATTCACCAGCCACTCTTATCTTTCCGTGAGGTTCCTCTCTGCACTAGGTTTATCAAGCCCATTCAACGTCTCTTCCACTCCTAAGTCTTGCATACAGTTCAAACCCAAATCAGGGTGCACATCACAGCAAACCACAGGGAGACACAGCAACACAGGCTTCACCCTGTAACACGGAGAAACAAGATCTCATACCACTCTGCAGTTCAGGATGACACTGTAAAACAGCAACCAAGGTTTGGCAAAGGAAAATACTTGCAGAAACACTCTACTCAGCCCAAAACGCTCTGCGACTCCAAATAGTCGATCACAATCGTGAATGATCATGAATCCCCTCAACAATGAACGTTGAGGAACAACAAAACCTTCCCCCGACTGAGGGAAAGACAGACTGGCACGCATCACGTGCTTCTTTGCGTCAGACGAAAGAACGTGGCTTCCCAGACTGCAGGCTGCAGGCAAGCTCAGTCACGAAATCGACTGCCATGCCTTGCTCTGCCCAAGACATTAACTGCCTCAATCACTCTTCTGGAAGATTTGAATGATTGAGGACAGAGGACAAAAAGGTAGTTGAGGGTTTATGGGTTCCCCCATTGACATCTGGTCTCACCCTCTGGCTCAGGAGTTTGACTAGCTCCCCTCACTATTCCTTGTGAAATCATGCCTCCATCTCTTACGTTGCAGTGCATACCTAGCTGTGGTATTTTATTAAATTGTTTATTTACATGATGACTCAAATATGTTGTGCTTGACTAGCACTATAACCATAGATATCAACCTTGATCACCTATACACAAAACACCAAATCGATGGCAGGGCCTTGGCCTTGAGCTCCTTGCCATGATTCAAATACAATATATACCTCATGTACAATTTCAATACCATGGGGTCAAAATCGGGGTGTTACACCTTATGTATCTCATCATTGTACAAGTGGCTTTGACCGCCTAATTTTATTGTATTAGTTGCTTGAAGTGGGGCTTTTGTTATATTTTTCCCCACCCTAGGCTAGATCTTAGGAAAATATTGATATTTTATTGTAAAGGAAGTTTTAGCCTCTCCTATAAACCCTATAAATAGAGAGGCACTTCCTCATTTCATTTTCATGGTTGGACTTTGAGAGTTCTCTCTCTTTTGGGGCTTCATCGATATATCTTGCTTATGTGCATTTTATGGTGTTAAGGGTTTTTTCTATGTGGTAAAAGGATTGACAATTCTTGAAGCTTCTTTTTCTTGGTTCTATTATTGTGGTTAAGGATTAATGTTGGAATATTCAAATCTTTTGCATTTTGGCTCCTTGGCAAGGGTTTCCAGGTATTTATCTTCTCCATCGTTGATCTTGGGTGGCTAAGGGTCTTTCCCCCGTTGAATTCTATTGTTTATCCTCAATTGGGTCATGTGACTAGCGTGTCCCGACCCCTAACCTTTGAAGGAAATAGACCAATTCTTGCAGGGCATCCTTCTTGACCTAACTGGTTATTTGATTCACCTCAACTCCATTGCCCTAGTTGGTTATTGGCACTAAGCTCCTGTGTCCACCATCACTTATTCAAAAAACCCTAAAAACTACAACCTCGTTTTGCTAAGGCTCTCTTCCAAATTACCTTGTGCCTTCATTGCCATAGCCCAGCAATCCTATCTAGGAACGCCCCCTCAGATTGGAGAAGAGCCAATCAAAAGTGCATGGAGGAAGTTATCATGGTGACAGTGGGTAACACCTTTCAGTTTACCTCCATAGTTGATCTTGGTGGCTAAGGGACTTTAACCTGTTGGAGCTCCCTCTTGTAGACCTTAAGTCTATTGTTTATCCTCAATTGGGTGATGTGACTAGTGTGTCCCAACCCCTAATCTTTAAAGGAAATAGACCAATTCTTGAAGGGCATTTTTCTTGACCTCACTTGCTATTTGATTCACCTCGACTCCATTTCCCTAGTTGGATATTGGCACTGATCTCCTGGGTCTCCCATCACTTATTCAAAAAATCCTAAAAGCGACAACCCTGATTTGCTAAGGCTCTCTTCCAAATCACCTTGTGCCTTCATTTCCACAACCCAGTAATCCTATCTAGCGATGCCCCCTCGAGTCAGCAATCCTATCTAGCGACGCCCCTTCGAGTTGGAGAAGAGCCAACTAAAAGTGCATAGAGGTAGTTATCATGGTGACAGTGGGTAACACCTCTCAGGTTACTGTGAACTAGTAGCGATCTTTGGGTCTTCTAACCCTCCTTTTCTCTTTAGGCTAGCTCTCCTCTAACTCGAGGGAGGAGTACCTATATAGGATGACTAGGGTTTAGCAATGAAGCACAAGGTGAATTTAAAGAGTAACCCTAGCAAAACAAGGTGTTTTTTATGTAAGGGAAAATAAAAGGTGATGAAGGGATTGCAACCAATGCCTTATCAAATGGACAAATGGGGTCAATCAAGGATAGTAATGAGGAGCTTACTAACATCTAGGGATAGTTAGGGTTTGAGAGCCAATTCCTAACATATCCAAGAAAGGCCAGATTTATCCTAGGATCTACAAGGGAATAACCTAAGTGGTATCTTCAACACTAACTTGGGCATAATATTCATCAAGCATGGAATCCTACAGCATACAATCAAGAGATGAGAACATACCACCTATTCAACCATAAGCCAAGTAAATTTAACCTAGCAAAGTAAAAAGCTCACTTTCAAATTATCCCAAGCAAGAAACCATAGCATTAGCAAGATTTCCTCATCATAGAGCTATCGTCAAGCATCCATAAGAGGCAAAAGATATTCCATTAAGTCTCAATGGGGTTTCTCCCCCAAACCAAATATGATAAATGAATGAGGAAGAGGCACTCTTATATAAGAGAGGAGCTCAACTTCCTTTACAATAAAATAATGATAAAATCCTAGATCTAGCCTAGGGTGGAGTAAGCAAATCAAAATACTCCACTAACCCTAACAAACTCTAACTAGATCCATACAAAATGGTGGTCAAAACAACAAGTACAATATCCAAGAGAAGAAAGGCCCAAGAAAGGGGTGTATCCATCAAATGAGGGTGAATGATGACAAGAAGTCAAACCTAGCCTCCAAAGGCTCTCCAAAGGTAGCACTTCAAGAAAAAGGCCTTAAATAAAGTGAATGCTCTCCATGAAAAGGCTCCAAAAAACATTCACGACAAAAATACGGTGGGGCTTTTTAAATGGCAGTTCTAGATTTGCTAACTTCCTCAATATTTATAGAACTTTCTATTATAACCACTTTTTATAAATCCACTCTACTTCTAATGGTGTTGAGATGGCTCAATTTTAGGCACTCTGTCAAAAGATAACTAGTCTCAAAGCTAGGACGCCCCTCAAAAAACATCACATCAAAAATGGCCTAAATGAGGGTGTAAACAACCCTCTAAAGGGTCGATGCTCATCAACGGAAAACCAATGAATGTAGAACAAGTCAACAATTGCAAGAGGTGGCTTCCATACATCAAGGGATCAAACCCTCAACCAACAAATATATTTATGTGCAATACTCCATCAAATGGGAAGAGCCTCAACACATGTGAAATGAATGTCCACATAACAACCAAACCCCTCCATGCCAACTAGTCAAGCCATGAACCAAGAAGAACATCAATCAAAAATAGGAGCATCCAACTCAAGAACATCCCATCAAAAATGGCCAAAATGAGGGTGTAAACAACCCTCTAAAGGGTCGATGCTCATCAAGGGAAAACCAATGAATGTAGAACAAGTCAAAAAGTGCAAGAGGTTGCTTCCATACATCAAGCGGTGAAACCCTCAACCAACAAATATATTTATGTGCAATGCTCCATCAAATGGGGAAGAGCCTCAACATATGTGAAATGAATGTCCACATAACAACCAAATCCCTCCATGCCAACTAGTCAAGCCATGAACCAAGAAGACCATCAATCAAAAATAGGAGCAAACAAAGATGAAAATGGTCCAAATGACCATACCTCTCGTGCCAAAGTTGATTCTCAAAAGTGAAATAGGTCAAAATGCATGTTTCATATTTGTAACTCCTTTAAATCCACCCATATCATTACTACAAACAGCTTTGGCCAAAACATTATTATTTGTCTTTGATAAAACATATTTTTCTTGCCAAAAATAACAAAAAATTATTTTATCTACAATTTTTCTAACAAAAGGCAAATTTATTTTTAGACTAGGTGTTGTCTCCTAATTCGCACCTCGGGTAACGTGGCAGAAATCTTCAAGCCACTGGGTGCGACCTTGGGGGCAAGCTGGAATCAAGTGTTGTCACCCAATACTCGACTCCTCCATCTAGGCCAACTCCTAGTGAAGCCAAGGGGGGTGGTCCCTATGAAAAGTAAAATCTAAGGCTTGTATTCTACGCAAGAAAAGACTTATTCTAGGAGTTAAATGTGAAATGGACAAAATAACACAACGGACTATTTCAAGGTAGAAATCACATCAATAGCATATGATAGTGCAAACAACATTCACAACATCTTGCAAGATTTGATTTAAGCATAACAAATAATATAGATCGGTGACGATAAATAATGGAGTGCTTGTAAGAGTGGAGTGTTGCTATGTCGTGTAAGTATTACAGTTGTCTTGTTGGTCAGTTTTAGAACTATTAGTGAGTGATCAAGGGAGTGGGTAAATTGTTGGTCGGTTTTATTAATGTTGTAATGATCTTGATTATTACAGAGGGGGGTTCCCGATATACCACGAAGGTACAAGGAATATGTCCAGACTCATCACTAAGTGTGGTAGCACACGAGGAAATGTGGGCTAAATGGAGTCACGGGGGGATATCCAACACTACACCAACAAGGATGTAGCCTGACAGGGCCCCGCGGTCGCTTTTCAGTTGTTCCTTCTTCCTCTGTACAATTTCCCCATACGAAGCAAAACGCAACGTTAGATTTTCGTTGTTGGGAGATTAATTAAAAAAGATGAAACTAATTACTAGTCACCCAGATCCTTTTCTGACACAACAAATTGATCAGACGAAGCTGCAGTGGAAGTAGAGCATACGAGGATAAGAGCCTTGTTAATTTTAAGGATTTTTTAACATGGTTTGTCTAATTAGAAAATGCAAACCCAAGAATCTCTTTCCAGGTTCAGTACTCAAGCAAGCCCTTATCCGTGAACAATAGTTGAGAAAGCAAGGGGGGTTATTTTAAGCTTTAAGAAAACAAGGGAAATATTTTTTAATTAATTCCTACCACGAATCTCTTTCCCCCTTTCGGGATACTCGGGAGAGCGTGGAGTAAGTAGTTCTCTTACTTTGAAAAAACAATTACAAGAATAAACAGAAACTAAAAGCTAAACTAACTAATAATCAAAATCACAAAAAAGGGCACCGACGTGGACCCCCCAGGGGGGATGAGGAGTGGGCTCTGATGATCCTACTCGAAACTTTATTTACTTTTTTACAATGATAAAAAAGAATGCACTTTGGTCCTTAAAATCCGAATCCAAAGGCTTACAACAACTTAAAAAATGAAATTTCATGGAAAGAGGAACTCTGTTGGTCTTCTTTTTCTTCAAGTTTTTTATTTTTCGCCAGAGTTTCCTCTTCTTTAATCGTAAAACCTGCAAAAACAACCAGCAAACATTAGCTAAACATATGCCCCAAAACACTTTAAGAGTGCTTGGGAAAATCACAAAAAAAAAATGCCGAAAAAATTCTAAGTAAAAAGGATAGAAACTAAGTGAAAAATGACTGAGAAAGTGAGCTAGAAAGCTACCTTCTTGTGGTCTTTGTTTGCTTCTTAAGGATAGCAAACAAATCAGAGCACTAAAATTGCTAGAGAAGAAATTAAAAAGCACAAAACTCCTTCAACAAGCTTTTTAATTTTTCAAAGTTTTAAACTTGCAAAAAAGGAAAAGTAACCAGATCTAGGATTTTAAATGAACCTTGGAAGTAAACTAGAACTAGAAACTTTTAGACCTTACATCTACTTTTAATATAACCCTAGATGATAGATCTAATATGGAAACGTTTGTAACTAAAATAATTTTTCAAGAAAGTTGTAGATCAAAAGTTGAACCTAGAGTAGAGCAAGAAATAAAGGAGAGAAAATGTCTCCTTGGTGAGATCAGAGGGACAAAGCTTCTTTTTCGAATTTACTGAAGGAAAGGTAGAGCCCATTCGCTCATCAATATTCCAGCTCCGACTTCTTGCAAAAGATTCTCAACACTGGCAATTGGGATTAATAATACCTGTGTAAACCAAACAAAAACTACAACAACAATGTAGATCCAAACATGAAATCATACATATACCAATTTGTCTTCTTCGACTTACAATAAAAGAGTAACCTATCAAGAATTACCTTTTATCTTTACTAGAATACCATTTCCTTCCGAAAGCAAGTTAATCCCAAACATATGTAAACATGTAAACAAATACAAGTTACCTCACTAATGTAGAGTAAACTCCATCCAAACATCCATAGATCCCACACAGAAATTGCCTCCAAAACCTTTTATTAACAATACTCAAGAAAATATTACAATGATTTCAAGCAGAGGTTCCACCTTCTCTTCATTACAATGGTGAATTGCCTTCATTATATAGAAAATGCCAGTCCAAGGGGAATGCATCTCAAGAGGGAGTTTACGTCAAGTTCTAGAGTGATTTGAGGGACTGAGAGGGAGTTAAGTGAAGTGATAACATGGAGGAGGCGCCACCTCCCATGAGGTAGGCGACCTCATCCACCTACCAAGACACGTCACCCAAGCAAATCTTGCCCATCCAATTTGCATGTGTAGATTTCCCTCACGCTACCCACAACCGTACGGAAGTGTGACATGAGCAAATGTGCAAGACATAGGATAAAACGAATTTGGATACATGCTTTAATATGATGTGTATCATAAGTGATGAGGCCACTCCTTAATCACATTTCATAATTTCAAAGTGTCCAACCTCCAATCGCCACTCATGTGACATCATACCATGGTCGACACATCCACTATTCAAACATGACTCACTAGCCTCAATACTTACCTTAAACATGACGTCAATGCTAGGAGATGAAGTCGCTAACATGGGCACCTTTATGCCAAGTCATCCCATAACCTTTAAAAATCTTTTTTTTTTAATTTTTGAATATTTTGACTTATGCCAATTTGTCGCACTTTTAGCAATTAAGTGTCACCTTGATGCTCTGATAGCAAAAAATGACCTTAAGTTACTTTTTGATCACCCATAATGTATGAAAAGTAAGTGTGAAAACAAGCATCTCCACGCCAAATTCCGCCTCCAGGTCAGTTTTTTTTGCCATTTACAAGTTTTTTAATTAAACCATTAAAAATGGCTTAAAAACGGGGAAAAAAAAAAGAAAAAAAAAATTTTTCTCTGAATCAAACGAAACTCTAGGGGGACCTAGCACATGTCCATACGACTCTATACTGATGTAATGTCCCCTTCCAATTAGGCCTTAAGGCCCCAAAACCGCTAACCTATGTGATTCCTGTGGGTTTGAGCAGTTACTGACAGTTAGGGAATCAGCGAAGAACTGATGCCATCCATAGAAGATCTAGGGCATCAACATTTGGTCGAGAAGGGCCACCGGGGCCAAAGGCCACCTTCGTGCATGCCATCCTAGCATTATTTAATAATGCATGCACTCTTTAAGTCTCCATCCGCATGCATGCAAGTCAACGGCAAATTAGAAGATAAAGTGACCTAATTAGGTCAAAGATTAGGTTTTGCGCAGTTGAACTTTATAAATAGAGGATAAAGCGAAAGGAGACTTCACTTTGGATTATTATTATTTTGGGAGCTCTTGGATAGCAGCACAGCGTGCAGCACAGCAGTTGGGGTTGGAGACGGAGTCTTCAGCTAACAGGATTTCGGCAGTGAAACATCTGTCCTAGTCTTATTCCGGGTAAGCCATACAGGTTCACCACTTGTTCTTTATTCATTCATCAGTTATCTAGTACGTGGTATAGATCGTTGCAGGGACACGTGTGCAGCCGTAAGAGGGGGTTTTCAGCCAGAAAGCCCTAATCAGCTGTTGGGCCTTCAGATCTCAGTTTCCTTCCAAAATTCAGGCACCATTCTCATCATCAGCTTCATACTCTAGTACCCAGTGATTATCAGATCCATCAGGGTTCATCCGAAGCAGTTATTAGCAGTTTCAGGTTCCAGGGCGTGAGTAGCTGCCTCTCTGAAGCAATTCGCTACCCTACCTAGAGGTCTCAGAACCTCCACATGCATCAGGCATTCTCTCCGGCACTGAAAACCTATCGACCCGGCAAATTCGCAGTTCCATCGGACACCTCCTTCCTTGAGGGCGTCACCCTTTTCTGACTGGGGCGTCTTGTTGCTGGGGTTCACCTAGAGCAGAGGAGATCCACCTATTTCCGATCCAGTATCCGGTGCTTGCATACTTTCTCCGGAGCAGTTCAGCCGGCTTATCAGTGGTAAGTGTTCATTCTATCTCGCAAACCCTAACCCTAATTTTTCCTATAAAATAGGGATTTTTGCTTGGCAGTTTGCCTACCCCGTTGTATCAGCATATTTGTATAGAAATAGAAAATATCGGGATTTGGGATATTACAGTGGTATCAGAGCTATTTTCTGGGCCAGCTGTGGGCGTAAGAGATGAAAAGTAGATGAATACAGAAGGAGATCCTTTTGTAACCTATAGGAGGAGGAAGAGTAGATACACAGAAGAATTTGAAGATATTCAACTAGAAGATACCAATTCAGACATGGAACAGACAGGTATACATTCTGATAGGGAAAAAGGAACGGGAGAAGAGGAGGATCGGATGGAGTTTCGCAGCTTGGTCTTTGCATTGCAAGACTTCGCCAAAGGACAAAAAGAAGTCCTCAATGCAATCAACAGACTGTCAGCGAAACCGGAACCAGGTATCAGCAGTACACCTCCCTCACCGGTAGAGCGGGGATCTTCAAGCAGCAGTGGAAAGATGGTGTACACCAACATCCAAAACACTCCGCACATATACAGCAGACCTACTATCAGGCCTACCATGCCTCACTTCTTGGCAGATACAGTAGGGGGCCCGGTCATGCAGGTAGAACCCAGCGAGCCTTTTCGGGCTTATTTGCAGGACTACAGAGACTTAGGGGATGAGTTTCATGCTGCCATGTCTTTCTCAGACTTCTGCAACATGAAGAGTAGGAACAGGCCCAGGAATTTCAACAAGGGTTTCAA
>LPNX010893903.1:118034-139207 GCA_001517045.1 Pseudotsuga menziesii
CAAGAAAGATTTGAGAAGGAAGAAGCTGTGCTTCACCTGCCAGGAACCATGGGTACCAGGACACAGGTGCGCAGGGAAGGTGAAGGCACACTACATTGAGGTGTATTCAGACAGTGATGAAGACGACGATGAGCAGGAGGCCACATAAGAGGAATCACACCAGGGTGATACACCAAAGGGAGTCATTGCTACATTGTCTGGAGTACCGAGATTCCATACTCTCAGGGTCAGGGGAGTAGTGCAGGGTCACAGAGTAGGAGTACTGATTGATGGGGGAGCCACCCACAATTTCATTGACTCCGCTTGGGTAGCCAAGAGAGGTATTCAGACCGAGAAGTTCGAGGGATTCACTGTAGCAGTAGCCGGGAACTCCAGCATGGAGTGCAACTACTGGATCCCAAAACTGAATGTTGCCTTAGGTAACTATCAGATGACAGAATCTTTCTATGTAGTGGATGTAGCAGATACTCATGTGGTATTGGGTGTTCAGTGGCTTTACTCTATAGGGAAATACACTACAGACTATAGGGCAATGGAAATGGAGTTCCAGGGGCCAGACCGCAAACGGGTAGTTTTGAGGGGCATGAACACTTATCCCCCAAAACCAGTCTCGTCACAGAGAATGGAGGCAGTGCTCCGACAGGATGATATAGAATGGGCTGCAGAATGTTTTGTCACCTTCAGGAAACCCCCAGAGACTAGCTCACAACACCCCAGTGACATTCAGGCCTTGCTACAGAAACACGAAAAGGTTTTTCGGGACCTTCCATCAGGCAGACCACCAGACCGAGGTTTTGAACACATCATCGAGCTAGAGGAGGGAACACAAGCAGTCATCACCACTCCTTACAGGCATCCCAAGAGGTACAAGGATGAGATTGAGAAAACCATCAAAGAATTACTGGAGCTTGGTTATATACGACCCAATTCTAGCCTCTTTGCATCTTCAGTAGTTCTGGTTAAGAAGAAGGATGGTACTCTGCGTATGTGCATCGATTATCGAGCGCTTAACAAAAAGACCATCAAGAACAGGTATCCCATTCCCAGAATTGACGAACTCATGGATGAACTTCGAGGAGCTCAATACTTCTCCAAGATTGATCTTCGCTCGGGGTACCATCAGATCAGGGTAAGGGACCAGGACATCTCCAAAACAGCTTTCCGCTGTCATTATGGTCACTATGAGTTTCTGGTCATGCCCTTCGGACTAGCCAATGCTCCGACCACTTTTCAGTCATGCATGAACCATACCTTCCGAGCCCAGCTACGTAAATTTTTGCTGGTATTCTTTGATGACATCCTGATTTACAGCAAAACCTGGGAAGAACATCTTAAACACCTGGACGAAACATTGAGTATTTTAGAAGAGCATTCACTATATGCAAAAATGTCCAAGTGTGAGTTTGGCATGAAAGAAATGTTGTACTTAGGACACGTAATCAATGCAGGAGTACAGGTTGACATGGAGAAAATCAGCGCTATCAGAGATTGGCCTGTGCCAAAAACAGTTACAGAGTTGAGAGGGTTCCTAGGTCTGTGTACTTATTACCGGCGGTACATTAAGGGATTCTCCCCATTTGCAGCACCCCTCACAGATCTCACCAAGAAAGGAGCGTTCACTTAGACAGACTTAGCACAGAAAACTTTCGAGGAGATGAAGGTTATTATGAGTTCTTGTCCAGTTCTAGCATTACCAGATTTCTCACAACCTTTTGTGGTAGAATGTGATGCCTCAGGGGAAGGGTTAGGGGTAGTGTTGATGCAGAATCATGACCCTATTGCATTTGAGAGCCGTAAACTGAAGAATTACGAGCGCCATTACTCCATATATGACAAGGAGATGCTGGCCATCTTGGATGCTCTCACAAAATTCAGACAGCACCTGGTGGGCAGTAAGTTCAAAATCAAAACCGATCATAACAGCCTCAAGTATTTCTTGGAACAGAAGGAACTGAATGAGCGACAGCAGAAATGGGTCAGCAAAGTACAAGCCTATGATTTCGAGATCAAGTATGTGAAAGGTAAGAATAATGTAGTAGCTGATGCATTATCCAGGCGTCCATCCCCATTATCTCTCAGTAGTATATCCACGAATTGGAGGGCACTTCTCTTAGTGGAATACTCCAAAAATAAATTCGCTTGCGAATTATTGGACGGGCAAATTCAGGATGACAGGTACAGGATTGTGGATGACATCATCTATTACAAGGACAGAATATACCTCGTTCCAGAATCCACATTGAGGAAGAAGATCATTCAGGCAGCCCACGATTCTCCTTTATCAGGGCATCAAGGTTTCTTAAAGACCTACAGGCAGATCAGAGAGAGGTTCTCTTGGAAGGGCCTCAACGGGGAAATTATGCAGCATGTCTGGGAATGTAGCATCTGTCAACAAAACAAGATTGAGAACACCCACCCCGCAGGGTTACTCCAGCCACTACCGATTCCAGAACAGAAGTGGGAGAGCATCTCCATCGACTTCATTACAGGCTTGCCCAAGGTCCAAGGGCGGGATTGTTTATATGTAATCGTTGACAAACTGACCAAGTTTGCACATTTCTTCTCGATACCATCAGACTACTCGGCAGCTCAAGTAGCGGAGTTATTTTTCAAGGAGGTTTTCAGGTTACACGGGTTGCCTAAGACCATTGTCAGTGATTGGGATAGCAGGTTCACGGGTGCCTTCTGGCAGGAACTGTTCGGGTTGGTGGGGACCGAACTGGCTACTAGTACAAGTTATCACCCCCAGAGTGATAGGCAAACAGAAATAGTCAACAAATGGATCAAAGGGTATCTAAGGAATTATGTAGCAGGACAGCAGCGGACCTGGATCAAATGGCTACACCTATAGGAGTATTGCTACAACACTACTTATCACATGTCTATTAGGATGACTCCTTTTAAGGCATTATCTGGATACGAGGCCTTGGACTATGCAGATTTGGCATTCGGAGACAGTAGGGCTCCTAAGGCTAAGGATTGGATACAGGACAGTCAGGACATCCTGAAAATACTGAAGGAGAATTTACAAACAGCCCAGAATCAACAGAAGATGTATGCCGACAAACACAGGATTGAACGGAGCTTCGAGGTAGGGGATTTAGTATACTTAAGGCTCCAGCCCTACAGACAGTCCTCGCTTAAGAAGAAAGGAGCAGAGAAGTTGAAACCCGCTTCTATGGACCCTACAAAATAATCCGGAAAGTGGGAGAGGTGGCATATGAGCTAGAATTTCCTCAAGAAAGCAAAATTCACAACGTGTTCCATGTGTCTAGCCTGAAGAAGACCCTTGGGCAACACATTGCTCCATCCACCGAATTGCCTCCTTTAGATGATGAAGGACTGCTGATACTGATTCCCGAACGGATCATTCAGACTAGAGAGAGGAAGCTCAGGAACAGGGTAATCAGGGAATACTTAGTTCAATAGAAGGAACTACCGCCAGAAGATGCCACCTGGGAAGGTGAACAGGTATTGCAGCATCCCAATTTGAAGTTGCTTGAGGACAAGCAATCTCGAGCAGGGAGGACTGTAATGTCCCCTTCCAATTAGGCCTTAAGGCCCCAAAACCGCTAACCTATGTGATTCTTGTGGGTTCGAGCGGTTACTGACAGCTAGGGAATCAGCTAAGAACTGATGCCATCCATAGAAGATCTAGGGCATCATCATTTGGTCGAGAAGGGCCACCGGGGCCAAAGGCCACCTTCGTGCATGCCATCCTAGCATTATTTAATAATGCATGCACTCTTTAAGTCTCCATCCGCATGCATGCAAGTCAACGGCAAATTAGAAGATAAAGTGACCTAATTAGGTCAAAGATTAGGTTTTGCGCAGTTGAACTTTATAAATAGAGGATAAAGCAAAAGGAGACTTCACTTTGGATTATTATTATTTTGGGATCTCTTGGATAGCAGCACAGAGTGCAGCACAGCAGTTGGGGTTGGAGACGGAGTCTTCAGCTAACAGGATTTCGGCAGTGAAACATTTGTCCTAGTCTTATTCCGGGTAAGCTATACAGGTTCACCACTTGTTCTTTATTCATTCATCAGTTATCTAGTACGTGGTATAGATCGTTGCAGGGACACGTGTGCAGCCGTAAGAGGGGGTTTTCAGCCAGAAAGCCCTAATCAGTTGTTGGGCCTTCAGATCTCAGTTTCCTTCCGAAACTCAGGCACCATTCTCATCACCAGCTTCATACTCTAGTACCCAGTGATTATCAGATCCATCAGGGTTCATCCGAAGCAGTTATAAGCAGTTTCGGGGTTCCAGGGCGTGAGTAGCTGCCTCTCTGAAGCAATTCGCTACCCTACCTAGAGGTCTCAGAACCTCCGCATGCATCAGGCATTCTCTCCGGCACTGAAAACCTATCGACCCAGCAAATTCACAGTTCCATCGGACACCTCCTTCCTTGAGGGCGTCACCCTTTTCTGACTGGGGCGTCTTGTTGCTGGGGTTCACCTGGAGCAGAGGAGATCCACCTATTTCCGATCCAGTATCCAATGCTTGCATACTTTCTCCGGAGCAGTTCAGCCGGCTTATCAGTGGTAAGTGTTCATTCTATCTCGCAAACCCTAACCCTAATTTTTCCTATAAAATAGGGATTTTTGCTTGGCAGTTTGCATGCTCCGTTGTATCAGCATATTTGTATAGAAATAGAAAATATCGGGATTTGGGATATTACAACTGATGCCTAGCATGCTCATATACATCGACACGTGAACATTAATAACCTCGTAAGTCCTACTCGCCAAGGCGACCATTCCAGCTTTGGAGGAGCGGTGAAAACTCGAAAATTATACATCGCTTATTCAGCATTGCATATAATTGACAAAGGAAAAAACACCTTGGAATGATCGGATTAACGTTTAAGTCTTAGAAAGCCAAGTCATTTACAAAAAATGTCATGCTACTACATTTCTTAAAATTTGCCCGAAGGGGTATGAAGATGTGGTACAAAAAATAAAAAGGCCATGAAGGCCTGACGAACCCATGAGCTCTGAGTTTGAACAAGTACTTTGTTCATCTTTGCCAGCTCACTCGAAAGTCCGACTAAGTGCAACTCAAGCGGTAACACTAGGTACATAAAGACTATTCGGATACCCTCAACTTTATCACCTAAATTCTCTTCGATACTTCTCGTTTACCCTACATATGGTGTATTATGTTATCTCATAATATGATTATTTTTCTTTCACATTTTTTATGTTTTGAGAAAATCTCTTCTCCCAATCATTTGTTTCGTAGCTCCGTAATCAAGTTTCCTAACACAATGAGAGGTTGTTGCTTTTGTGTGTGACCATGAGAGGATTTCTACCAATTTTAAAATATATATATAGTTTCATGACTCTGCAAAATTGATTTGATGTCTACACCCTCTACCTATTTTTTTAACCTCTAGATCTATTTCTTTTTGCTCCATCTCTTTTCTTTAAAAACACTCCTCTTCTATATGATTAATCTTTCCACAATAACTACAATAGCTGGTATTTTGTCTAAATTTCAAAACTATGCCTCCAAAAAAAATGAATAGTCAGAGTTATGTCTCCTTATTTCTTCAAATTTTAATTCTACTTATACCAATGCTCCACCAAGTTTGTCAGAACCAAATCAAGGAAGCACGTATGGGTGATGTGTGGAAACACCCCCCAAATTCTAGAGAACATCATAGGGGACGTCAAGGTCTATGACAAAGGGGACCCTGACCGAAACACTAGAAGAATGAAATTAAAATATACAAAAACTAAAACATATATCCTTGAAAACCTATACATAACAATGCAACAATAACATACATCATTACATGTTAACATAATAAATCATAAATGATAAATATAATGTTGTAACAACCATAGATGCAAAATTTGCTGAAATTTCGGCAACATCACAAAATATCGCAATGTCCCTTGCAGAAATTTTGGCAATAAAAAATCTTGATGTTTACATAAAAATTGGGCAATGCGATTTCTATAAAAAATTGGTAAAAGTAGGGTAAAAACCACATCACAATAGTAAAAATTGACAAGTGCAGCTTAAGGCAGCTTAAAGGCTGAGTTTTGCTTTTTTTGGTCACTTCTCTTTGCTAGTGTTGGGGAATGAAGGGGTGGGAGAAGGAGAGGGAGGGTTCTGTCATCAAGAACTAGGTTTAAGAGAGCCCAATCATTGATTTCATCACATAATATATATATATATATATATATATATATATTGGAGCATGAATCAATTGTTATCTACCCACAATGTCAATATTCTCATATCCCACCATTTTAACTACTTTCTTTCTAAATTTTTGCATGGTTTTAAAAGCCCATGTTGCTCGCCTCTTATTATCATTTTTTATGGTTCATTGAACAATCAAGATCTGTTTTTTATACCAGCAACCAGTTTTCTTTCCAGCATTGTTTTATCTCCTTTTTTTCTATGTTTTTATCCCTAGGTTTCAAGTCGGAAGTTTAGTATTGCCTTGCCAACTTGCCGAAGCTACTAGATCCAATTTTGCAATATAGTGAACTAGACGATGGCACAAACTGTCAAAAATTATCTTGTAAACTGTGTGGCCAGCATATGATAGGAGGGGTTAGCCAGTTGACTCGCATGGATAATTTTAGGGGTTAGCCAGTTGACCCGCATGGTTATAACCCCTTTTTCCAGCGTAGTGCCCCTAGTAGTCTGGATCAGTTAAAGATGACGTTTTTGGTGGAGGGGTAGTCTGCTGGAGTTGCAAATTTGTCGGAGTGTAGATGTGCCCATGCCGGAGAGAATGGTCGAAGCATGCAGAAGATTTGACCTCTCCAGGTACCCTAGCGAATTGGTTCACCTAACTAGAGTTCATGCCCTCCCTCTTCTTTGTTCTGCTGCTAGCTGCTTCAGGTGAGTAAACCAGTGGCTGATAATCGCTCAAAGCAGTAGAGTGATCTTGTCGGTGAGGATGTAGGCCACATGCGGAAGAAATATGGTGATTCGGGGTCCCGGTGAATGACTTGGGGTTTTCCAGCTAAATCCCCCCCCAAGCTATACGGATGAACCTGCAAATAATCTTCTGGCATACACTGAAACACTGAATAATGATTAATACGATAGATGCGGTGACAAACCTGGATGGTTTATCCTGAAAGAGACTAGGGCAGATATTGCACTATCGAACCCTCATTAGTTGAAGACTTCATCTTCAACCCCAACTGTCATAGCTGCACGCTGTGTTGCTGCTCAAATATCCAAATCAATCAATAATAAACATCGCTATCTCTTTAGGCTCCCTCATCCTTCTTAAATAGATCCTTATGCACTTTTCGGGTTCACATGTCAATTTTAGGGTTTGTGCTTTTACTTTTGCATGCATGCGATTCTAATTTGATGTTGACTTTTAAGCCTAAAGAGAAAAGGCTTCTTTTAGCCTACTACTGACTTTAGTACTGAATGTGTGTCTCGAGTTGTTCTAAGTACCAAATGTCCTTAGTCAATCCCCTCTTATGCAGTACCCGCTCGAACCTATGGGGATTAAGTAGGTTAGCAGGTGTTTTGTTGCCTAATCGAATGAGGACATTACAGTCCTCCCCGCTTGAGATTGCTTGTCCTCAAGCAACTGCAAACTGGGACGCTGCAATACCTGTTGTCCTTCCCATGTGGCATCCTCCGGAGGTAATTCTTTCCATTGGACCAAGTATTCTCTAATCACCCGGTTCCGGAGTTTCCTTTCTCGAGTCTGTACGATCCGTTCTGGAATCAGTACCAATAGTCCCTCATCATCTAAGGGAGGTAACTCTATTGATGGAGCAATGTGTTGTCCAATGGTCTTTTTCAGGTTGGACACATGGAATACATTGTGAATTTTGCTCTCCTGTGGCAGTTCTAGTTCATACGCCACCTCTCCCACCTTTCTGATTATTCTATAGGGTCCGTAGAAGCGAGGTTTTAACTTTTTCGCTCCTTTCTTCTTAAGTGAAGACTGTCTGTAGGGTTGGAGCCGTAAGTATACTAGATCTCCTACTTCAAAGCTCCGCTCAACCCTGTGTCTGTCTGCATACAGCTTCTGTTGATTCTGGGCTATCTGTAAGTTCTCTTTCAGGATTTTAAGGATATGCTGACTGTCCTATACCCAATCCTTTTCCTTAGGAGCCCTGCTGTCTCCGAATGCTAAATCTGCAAAGTCCAAGGCCTCATAACCATATAATGCCATCAAAGATGTCATCCTAATAGACATGTGGCAGGTAGTATTATAGCAGTATTCCCCTAAGTGTAGCCATTTAATATAGGTTCGTTGTGGCCCTGCTACATAGTTCCTTAAATACCCTTCAATCCACTTGTTGACAATCTCGGTCTGTCCATCACTCTGGGGATTATAACTCGTGCTGGTAGCAAGCTCGGTTCCCACTAACCTGAATAGCTCTTGCCAAAAGATACAGGTGAATCTACTGTCCCGATCACTGATAATGGTCTTGGGTAACCCGTGTAACCTGAAGACCTCTCTGAAAAATAACTCGGCTACCTGGGCTACGCAGTAATCCGATGATATAGCAAAGAAATGGGCGAATTTGGTCAGTCGATCAACCACGACATATAAGCAATCTCGCCCTTGGACCTTGGGCAACCCTGTAATGAAGTTCATGGAGATACTTTCCCACTTCTGTTCCGGAATTGGTAGTGGCTGAAGCAACCCTGCTGGATGGATGAGCTCAATCTTGTTCTGCTGAAAAATGCTGCATTCCCGCACGTGTTGCATAACCTCCCCCTTGAGGCCCTTCCATGAGAACCTCTCTCGGATCTGCCTATAGGTCTTCAAGAAACCTTGATGTCCATATAGTGGAGAGTCATGTGACGCCTGTATGATTTTCTTTCTCAAAGCTGATTCTAGGACGAGGTATATCCTGTTTTTGTAATAGATGATGTCATCGATAATTATGTACCTGTCATCCTGAACCTGCCCATCCAATAATTCGCAAGCGAATTTATTTTTGGAGTACTCTACTAAGAGAAGAGCCCTCCAATCTGTAGATATACTCATGAGAGATAATGAAGCGGGTCGTCTGAATAATGCATCAGCTACTATATTGTTCTTACCCTTCACATACTCTATCTCAAAATCGTAGGATTGCACTTTGCTAACCCATTTCTGTTGGCGCTCATTCATCTCCTTCTGCTCCAAGAAGTACTTGAGGCTGTTATGATCTGTCTTGATTTTGAACTTGATGCCCACCAGGTACTGTCTGAATTTAGTGAGAGCATGTAAGATGGCTAGCATCTCCTTGTCATATATGGAGTAGTGGCACTCATAGTTCTTCAGTTTCCTGCTCTCAAATGCAATGGGGTGATGGTTTTGCAGCAATACTACTCCTAGCCCTTCTCTTGAGGCATCAGATTCTACTACAAATGGCTGTGATGGTAATGCTAAAACCGGGCAAGAACTCATGATGACTTTCATCTCCTCAAAAGCTTTCTATGCTAATTCTGTCCAGGTGAAGGCTCCCTTCTTTGTGAGATCTGTGAGGGGTGCGACGAATTGGGAGAACCCCTTAACATACCTCCAGTAATATGTGCAAAGGCCTAAGAAGCCTCTCAATTATGTGACTGTTTTTGGCGTGGGCCAATCCCTGATAGCTCAGATTTTCTCCATATCAACCTGTACCCCTTCCCTTCTACACTGATTATGTGCCCTAGATACAGCATTTCCTTCATGCCAAATTCACACTTGGACATCTTCGCGTAAAGCGAGTGTTCTTCTAGAATGCTCAATACTTCGTCTAGATGTTTCAGATGTTCCTCCCATGTTTTGCTATAAATCAAGAAGTCATCAAAGAATACTATCAAAAACTTACATAACTGAGCTCTGAAAGTATGGTTCATGCATGACTGAAAAGTGGCAGGAGCATTGGTAAGTCCAAAAGGCATGACCAGGAATTCATAGTGACCATAGTGATAACGAAAAGTTGTTTTAGAAATGTCTTGATCCCTTACTCGGATCTAATGGTACCCCGAGTGAAGATCAATCTTTGAAAAGTATTTGGCGTCGCGCAGCTCGTCTATGAGTTCATCAATCCTAGGGATGGGATACCTATTGTTGATGGTCTTTTTGTTGAGTGCTCTGTAATCGATGCACATTCGCAGTGTGCAATCCTTCTTGACCAAGACCATTGATGATGCAAAGGGGCTAGAGCTGGGCCGAATGTATCCAAGCTCCAGTAATTCCTTAATCGTCTTCTCGATCTCATCCTTATATCTTTTGGGATGCCGATAAGGAGTGGTGATGACTGCCTGTGTCCCCTCCTCTAGCTCAATGATGTGCTCAAAGCCCCTGTTTGGCGAACTACCCTTTCGTGTTTCTGTAATAAAGCCTGAATATCATCTGGGTGTTGGGTGTTGTGTGTTGTTCTCTGGAGGTTTCCCAAAGGTGACAAAACATTCTACAGCCCATTCTATGTCATCCTGTCTGAGTACTGCCTCCATTCTCTGTGAAGAAACTGGTTTTGGGAGATAAGTGTTCATGCCCCTCAAAACTACCCATTTTCCATCTGGCCCCTGGAATTCCATTTCCATTGCTCAGTAATCCGTAGTATATTTCCCTATTGAATAAAGCCATAAAACGCCTAATACTACATGTGTATCTGCCACATCTACTACATAAAATGAATCTGTCATCTGGTAGTTGCCTAATGTGACATTCAATTTTGGAATCCAATAGTTGCACTCCATGCTGGAGTTTCCGGCTACAGCTACAGTAAATCCCTCGAACTTCTCTGTCGGAATACCCCTCTTGGCCACCCAAGCGGAATCAATAAAATTGTGGGTTGCTCCCCCATGAATCAATACTCCCACTTTGTGGCCCTGTACCACTCCTCTGACCGTGGGAGTATGGAATCTAGGTACTTCAGATAACGTAGCAATAACTCCCTCTCGTGTATCACCTTGGAGTGAATCTTCCTCTGCTGCTCGTAATTCTTCTGTCGCCTCCTGCTCATAGTCCTCCCCGTCACTGTCCGAATATACTTCGATGTAGTGAGCCTTGGCCTTTTCTGCGCACCTGTGTCCTAGAACCCATGTTCCTGACAAGTAAAACATAATTTCTTTCGCCTCAAGTCTTTCCTAGTGTCCTCGTCTAACCATGTTTTCTTTGGAAAATCCTGCTGGAAAGGTTTCTTGTCCTTGTCTCTAACTGGAAAGTTGGTTTTGAGAGGGAACCTGTTCTTCGGGACTGAGTCTTGGAGGCTCTGGCTCAGCTAATGGCATCCTGTAGAGTGGGGGGTTTGTAGGCTTTCACCCATCCCCGTAGTGGCTCTGTCAGGGCCTCAATAAACAACATCGTCAATCTGCTCTCTGACACATCTGTTACCATAACAGCTACCCTTTGGAATTCTAAGAGGAAGGCCTCGGCGCTACCTGTCTGCCTGAGTTGAGCCAACTCCTTGAAATGTATCTCTGGATCTTTCATGTCGAACCGCTCCATGAGTTTCTAAGTGAACTCACTATAGGAGTGGATGGTGTTGTGACCCAATGTCACTAATCCGTGGTACCACCACTCATGGGCCTCTCCGACCAAGTGGAGTGTAGCCAATTTAATGGCATCTGTCTCTGTCATGGGATTGAGTTGGAAGTATGTATCCAACTTCTGAACCCATATCCTCTCTAAACCTCCGCGAGTCCCATCAAAGTTTGGGATGGTCAACCTGCCCAAGGTTTTCTGCAACTCATAGTTATGATTGAATCCCTTGTTGAAATTCCTGGGCCTGTTCTGAATCTTCATGTTTAAAAAATCCAAAAAAGACATGGCTACATGAAACTCATCCCCCAAGTCCCTGTATTCCTGCAAATAGGCCCCAAAGGGTTCGCTAGGCTCTACCTGCATGACTGGCCCTGCTACTGCATCTACCAAGAAGTGAGGAATAGTAGGCCTGCCGGAAGGTCTGTTATATATGTGGGGTGTGTTCTGCATATTGGTGTATGCATGTTTCCCACTACTGCTAGTAGACCCTCTATCTACCGGTGAGAGAGGTGTAATTGGCTCTGGTTTCGTCGATAATCTGTTGATTGCATTAAGTACATCCTTTTGCCCTTTGGCTAAGTCTTGCAATGCGCTTAATAGGTTGCGAAACTCCATCCTGTCTTCATCTTATCCCGTTTTTTTTCCCCTCTCAGAGTGTATACCTGTTGGGTCCATGTATGCCTTGGTATCTTCTAGTTGGATATCCTCAAAGTCCTTTGTGTACCTATTACTCCTTTTCCTATAGGTTACAAAAATGTCATCTTCTGTATTCATCTACTTCTCATGTTCAAGCCCACAGCTGGCAAAGAACATGCTTTGATACCACTGTAATATCCCAAATACTGATATTCTCTAATTCTATGCAAACTTTCTAAATAGTCAGGCATGCAAAATTGCCCTAAATTATAGCTGAATTTAGGGTTAGGGTTTGTAGGAAAGATTGTAACATTTACCACTGATAATCCGACTGAAGATGCTCCTGAGAAAATACGCATGCAAGATAAGCTAATCTGATGAAGTAATAACCCCTTTTTCCAGCGTAGTGCCCCCAGCAGTCTAGATCGGTTAAAGATGACATTTTTGGTGGAGGGGTAGTCTGTTAGAGCTGCAAATTTGTCAGAGTGTAGATGTGCCCGTGCCGGAGAGAATGGTCGGAGCATGCAGAATATTTGACCTCTCCAAGTACCCTAGCGAATTGGTTCACCTAACTGGTGTTCACGCCCTCCCTCTTCTCTGTTCTGCTGCTAGCTGCTTCAGGTGAGTAAATCGGTGGATGATAATCACTCAAAGCAGTAGAGTGATCTTGTCGGTGAGGATGCAGGCCACATGCGGAAGAAATATGGTGATCCGGGGTCCCGATGAATGACTTGGGGTTTTCCAGCTAAATCCCCCCCCCCCATCGATACGGATGAACCTGCAAATAATCTTCTGGCATACACTGAATAATGATGAATACGATATATGCGATGACAAACCTGGATGGTTTATCCTGAAAGAGACTAGGGCAGATATTGCACTGCTGAACCCTCATTAGTTGAAGACTCCGTCCTCAACACCAACTGTCGTAGTTGCACGTTGTGTTGCTGCTCAAATATTCAAATCAATCAATAATAAACATCGGTATCTCTTTAGGCTCCCTCATCCTTCTTAAATAGATCCTTATGCGCTTTTAGGGTACGCATGTCACTTTTAGGGTTTGTGTTTTTACTTTTGCATGCATGCGATTCTAATTTGATGTTGACTTTTAAGCCTAAAGAAAAAAGGCTTATTTTAGCCTACTGTTGACTTTAGTTCTGAATGTGTGTCCCGAGTTGTTCTAAGTACCAAATGTCCTCAGTCAATCCCCTCTTATGCAGTACCCGCTCGAGCCTATGGGGATTAAGTAGGTTAGCAAGTGTTTTGTTGCCTAATCGGACGAGGACATTACAAGTGGAATGGTCTTATTTTGGATGTCTTCTTATAGAGTTGTCCAAAGCGTACTGGTAGATTCTTTTATTTGTAATGAGAAGTTCGTGACTAGTAGATTTTTTATTCGTGTTGCCAAAGTTTGTCAATTTTATGTGTGACCTAAATTTGTTGGTTTCGGTACTTGTTTTACGATATATTTTTTTGTAAGGGTCATTCAGAAGTAAAACGATTTTTGGTGATTTGTTTTGTTGTGTAATTGTTATCATCATCCAGAAAAGGATCTAGTTATGTATGATAAATATATGATTTAGTTGGAACACGATACTTCACCTCCTCAATTTATCGAAAAAAAAAAGTAATATTTAACAGAGTAGTTCTAATGATATCCATGATGATGCATTAATGTGTTTTCTATTCTTGTTAGTGTATGTTCTTATTTCTAATAACCATTGCAAGTTTCTAACTAACTCTAAAAATTATAAATCAAATGACAGTTCATATTTTGAATCTCAACAAAAGAAAGGAAAAAGTGGCATTTGTATCTATATAGTATAAACAGATAAACAAATTATTTTTTTCTTAGAGGGTAGCATAAAAATGAGATATTTGGAAAATGAGCTAATTGGGAATTCATACACTATATTAAGGTTGTGGTTCTTGATAATACTCCATGTTGTAATAATGGTTCATGGGTGCCATAATCCCTCTGCAATGTAAAGTGTCCAATTCTATCATTTTATCGATATGTTAAGATTTAGGTCCCGACATGTCCGTTGGACCATTAAAGGATGAGATAAAAATTGGAGTCCCCACTTGCCCTAAATCTAGTTAGTGTAGTTGTGTTTCATCAACACCTCCAGTTGTGAGTGACCCAATACTGCTTGTGAAATGCAATAATAAATCCCTCCTCTCCTCATTCATGCATTTTTTCATTTGAGGGTCTAGGAGTCGAGAGAGTCTAGCAATGATATATGCTCTTTTATTGCACTACCTTAGTAATCTGCTAAATCAAAAACTGAGTCTTCATAGCAAAATATTCACCAAGATGTTACAAGGTTTTATTATTTGATGAAAGATTCGCCAAGTTTTCACAATATTTTATAATTTAGTGAAATATTCACCAAGATTTTACAATATCTTACAATTTAGTGAAAGATTAGCCAAGATTTTACAAGATTATATAACAGAATGAAAGATAAGCCAAAAAATTATATATACATATTATATTATTGATAAAATAGCCTCCAATTTTTCCTATATATTAGGGAGATTCGCCCATTTATTATACATATAATTTCCGTGGGTGTTCTTAAAATTATCCCTACAGTTGAAGTACCACTTGGCTATAATTCAACGGCATGACGTTGGGATTTATAATGCATCAACACAAGAGATTATGCGGGTTTCCCATGATTCTATTTATGACAAGGATAGAAAGAGAGAAGACGCAGCCGCTAACAAAGTTGAACTTATCGTTGGTGGTGTGGCTAGATCCTCACGAACCACCGACAAATATAGGACTCAATGCAACTATAATTGTCAATGGAGTGGCTAGATCCTAAAAATTTGAAGCTGATCTAGCACCCAATGCAGTGAGAAGGACTCCACGAATTCACCTTCCATGAGGACCTCACCTTTTTTTGTTCTAAGAACTGGATATGGGGATCAACCTTCTATCTGATCAATAGTTAAATGAAAAGAGAATCAAGAAGCAAACAGGGTTGTGGGGAGGTGTCCTTTCTGGAGCGACATACCTTTGAGCATCACAAGGAACAATCCATTTTTCTAACCAATGTGTGATGCTATGCTATTACTGGCCCAAGGTATAAGAGGCTTACTAATGAGGAGTTGCAGAGGCCAATTCTGCAAGCGAAAAAGAATAGCATCAATATTGGATTCGAGGACCTAAAGAAGTCATTGGAGTCCACTGGATGTATAGTGATGTCCGATGGTTGGACAAATGGGAAGGATAGGACCCTACTTAATTTCTTGGTACAATATCCTAGGGGTATAATACTTATTCAATCCATTGATGCATCAACGCACGTGAAAGATGTGACTTTGTTGTGTGCATTGATGGATGGGTTCATCCAAGACACTAGTTGGAACATCTTGTGCAAATCATTCAAAATAATGTAGCTAATTATGCGGTTGTTGGGAAGTTGCTAATTGAGAGACAACCCACAGTGTTCTAGACTCCATGTGCTGCCCATTGCCTCGATTTGATGCTTGAAGATGTGGAAAAAATATCCTATGTTAAGTAGGTCATTGATCAAGCTAGGAGCATCACTAAATTCATATACAACCATGCATTTGTTCTTAACCTCGTGAGGAAATTCACAAGAAACAAGGAGTTGTTGCATCCTACAATCACACACATTTTGCTAGTAGCTTCATTTCTCTTCAATCTATGCTCCAAGGTCAATTTCAGTTGAAGCAAAATGTGTTTGTGCTGAGTGGCACGATTCTAAATTAAGCACAAGACCGAATGGGAAAGCTATTGTTAAACTAGTGAACATCAATTCCTTCTGAGAAGGGGTGCAAGAAGTGTTCTCAATTAGCGGACCTTTTGTAAAGGTTCTATGTTTGGTTGATGGGGATAAGCCCACAATGGGCTACTTGTATGAGGCCATGGATAGGGCCAAAGATTATCAAGTGGGCAAGGGCACCCCCAAATATCAAATATGATATATACATGATGATTTGGCATTTGATTGATTGTCAATGGACCTTAATGCTCCATCGGCCCATTCATGCAATAACACTTTTCCACAACCCTGCCTATGCTTACACATGCAACTTTGATTTTGATGGCAAGGTGATGGAAAGGCGGGCTCCTAACATGTCTCTAGAGGATGATAGTTGATGTTGATACCCGCAGAACAATTAATAGCGATAGAGAGATGTATCGAGAGGCTAGCGGACTATTTTGGCTTTGCAGGTATTGTCGTTGAAAGGAGTATTTTGATACCACGTAAGCCACTGGGATTTAAAATTTTAAATGTGTTTCATTTCGAAGTTGAAATATTTTTTAACGAAATGTAATTTAGGTTGTTTTTTCTTATTTGTTATAGATGTTTGGTGGCAAAATTACAATGAAAAAGCACCAAATTTACGAAGTTTTGCCATTTGCGTCCTTAACCAAGCATGTAGTGCTTCAAGATGCAAGTGCAATTGGAATGTGTTTGAAAAAATACACTCAAAAAAGCGCAACAAATTAGAACTTCAACTAAGCAATTACAATTATTATAATCTATTACCCTCTGACATGTTTATGACCCTCAAGACTCATTAAATTTATTGATGACCCTCTAACGGGTTGGATTTCCCACAACTCAATGATTGTAGTGTGTGTCCACTACAATCTTCGACTGTGAGTGAGAGAGCTAGAGAAGATACCTAATGTGAAAACCATTTCCTTGGACAATATTAACATATCTCCTAAGTGGAGAGTGGAGTAAGAGGCACATATTATGGAGAAGGACACCTGCAAGGTCGAAGGAGCAACAACAGTAGCAAGTACATGGGGTAGGGGAGGAGAAGCAAGATTTGGGGAAAAAAGAGGACTTTCACGTCATGGAGGGTGATGTGGTAACATATGCACCACCTATACAAATTCATATAGTTTCACTTACTAGTCGGCACGAAATAGATTATGTATGAACTTCTAGTGGCAAACAAGCCATGACTTTTTCTCTTAAAAGGTGGAGAGATCATTGATATGGGTATGGACGACAACATTGAGTTGGCATTTGCATCATAATGAAAAAGTGCTAGAATTAAACAATTTTGATAATGGTCATCCTCCACACTAACAGATGCAATCATGGACTAGATAGAGAGTAGAATGGAGGAGAGGGCAGTGACAATGGTGGTAATCTTGGTGATTTTGTTATGACACGAAGGAAAACAACTGACAAGCTATGATATTCTTCCATCTACAATTCTAGTATCTACCCTATTTCGTATTTTCCATTGGCATACCCAGCTATTCCTACCTGTTACGATGCACCTGTACCCAGCGCGCCTTCAGATATACCCCAGAGAGAGAGGCCCATTTTTCGACTAGTAGGTGTGTTATTCGGTAGAGTTAGTCATGACAGGGCCCTTTGGTTTTTCCTTTAGGAGTACTACGGCTTAATGGCACTGTTCACTACCCTTTGTTGGGGTTTTTAACCTCAGGGCTGGTGTCCGGGGCTCCTCCTAAGGGTTGGTCACTATGTCACATGACCACACGTCGTGCATACTTTCTCTGGTGGCTTTTGTGTTAGCTACGAGACTTTGGTCTCCCTTTATAGCCACATGGACACCCTCCTGCCTCTCATTCAACTGGCGCCTTCTCTCCTGGGCACTCTTCCTCATCAGGACGTTTTCTCTTCACCAAGTCGTACATGTTGCTTGAGGGGGGCGTTGAGGGATTTTACAAAAACTCTAAGTTAGTAGGGGCATGACGCCCCCCCTTCCAACTCACTCCAACCTTTGGTTCGGAGTGATTCGCATATTTTAGCAGATTTTGGCACCTAGGAGAAAAATACCCCAAGTAGCCTACCTTAAGCCTACATTATGGTTATTTTTTATTATTATTTTATTTTAATTTTAAGTTGACATTTTAAAGGCATGTCGGCTTGGATATGTTTGTAAAAATTGAGTGTGAGATCATATAAATAAATCTCCTCACTTCATCTTTAAAACATGAGATAAGTGGGATTATTACTATGCAACTCTTTTACCCTAACTAGGGCTCTTTGCAGAAGATGCACCCCTCTTAAGGATGATCTTCTTGGTTACACAAGCTTTTCTTGGTGTTCTTTGGTTAAATTCTCTTGCAAGGTGATGCTTGGATTTGTTGGTTAAACACTAGAACATGGAAGTTTGGTTCCTTGTCTCCTTGTTTGAATGTTGGTAGATGATGCATGTTCATGACTAAATGGTAGCTTTAGGGTTGGATTTCTTCTAGAATTGGCCATTTCCAACCTTTTGTAATCTTAGCAAAGAAGAGGCACGTCTTCTTGTAGGAGTCCTCTAGAATTTACCCTTGGTTTTCTAGGATAGTTGTCTAACTAGGTTCCTTCTTCTCTTTAGGAAGCCTATCTTTTCCATAGATTCCCTAAGCCTAGGGCACCTTGGCATACCTTTTTCCTTATCTCCCTACCAAAAAACAGTCCTAAAAACTCACTTCATCTACCCATGGCTTCCCCTCAAATGCTCCATTTCACCCTCGCATCACCTCCTCTACCCTCGGTTGTCATTCTCCTCTTCTTTTTCCACCCTCGAGTCTGCCCTCAAGGTAGCCCTAGGATTGCTCCTGTACCTTCGGTCTGTCCTAGAATCACCCCTAGCACCCTCGTTTCTCCCTCTTTCCCATTCGACATCCTCCCTAGCACCCTCGGTTGCCCTTTTCCCTATCTCCTACTCATTTCGGGTTTCCTTTCTTCCATCCTCGGCCTCCCTGCTGCAGCAAACCTTAAAGCCTCGGACCTGCCTCCTCGTTGCTACAAAACCTTCTCCCTCGGGCCTGTCCTAAGCCCCTAACCCCTTCTTCCTCCACCATAATTTCTCTCCTTGTAAATTTCCTTAAAACTCAATGTTGAGCTACACAGTATATTTTTTTTTATTGTTAGCCACAAATGAGTTTCTTCATGAATAATGCAGCAGAAAATAAATATTAAGAAAACATATAATAGCAATCACACCAATAGAGACACCAATATTTTTGGGTATGGAAACCCCCGGAAAAACCCAAGATGGGAAAATCGGTGTAGCAGTCTGAGAAGATATTTTATTAGCAAGATATAGAACAATACAATCCAAAAAATGATTTTACCCAACCTAGCAAAATCGTACAACCAAAACTCGTTGAGGAAAAACCCCACAAAGATCACACAACCCCCTGCGTCACTGCTTGCGTCACCCTCATGCCTCTGTGTCACCATACGGACGCTGAAGTCACTTGTATGGTCGCCTGCGTCACCCGCAGGACCACGTACGGTTTGCTGATGTCACGTCGGATGCTCCTGCGTCACTATACAGCTTCAAACGATTTGCCTGTGTAGCTTTGTCGATCTTTGGGAAAGTTCTTTTGTCTCACTCTCTGAAAATTCTTCGGCAAATTTCTCTCTCTCTCCAGCTGAAAAGCTATGAGCAAGAAATCTCTCTCTGGCAATGTGTGTGCCAAAGCAACTGTGTGTATGTCCTCTCCACCAAATCAATCTCCTTTTAACTCAAAGGCCAAGCAAAAACCCTAACTCTCACTATGGATCAATGGATGAGATCCGTCGGTGAGATCAATGGCCAAGATAAGATTAGCCATCACTTAAATTATATTTCACTTTGAACTTTATAAAAGTGCTTCCATTAAGTCAAATTAAAATTAGATTACATAATGCACTTTTCCTAAGTCTAAACTTTGGATAAAGGCAATGATCAATCTAGCTTCATGTTTTATGTCTTCTATCAAGCAAGGACACATGCAAATGTTAGAAGACCTTCCTTGTTGCCACTTTCTAACACTTCTAACCCTAGTCCCCTCTCTCTTCCTCTCGGGTTTGCTCCTAATCTCTTTATATTCCCACGGTCTTCCTCCTAGGTCTGCAACAGACCTTTACTTCCACTTTCTAGACCTTAACTTAACCTATTGTTAACTGTAAGGGCTACCCTTACAGTGGCAGCCATTTCCTATACCTAATCTGCCATACCTTCCCTTTTTGCATTGGTCCTCCAAACCCTACATGCATACAAATAATATTGGTTAGTGAATGCTAGTAAGTTGTATGTAAATTACATTATTAACATCAACACATTTATGCACACTTGGGTTTGGAAAATTATTGTTTGAACTCTCAAATTTTGTGGTACTACAGTGGTTAAACATTGCTTTCAAACCTTATCTATAACTACATGCACTGCTCATATACAGTTTGCAACTTATAAAAACGGTTTGCGAATGATACATGTTGAATAACTACTCATCTTTTAGTTACTATTGTGTTTGTGACTGCTATATTCACCCATACTTTGGCTATACTAACACCACTGTACTCTTATGCTTTAGATGATTATTTAGTAGTGATAAAATAGTTGTACCTTGCTAATTTGAAATTTGTACATGAGATGCATCTTTTGGATAAGGACTATTTTCGGTTCCTTTTGAAATTAGTTGAACCAAATATTGATTTGATAGATTCAAGTAATATGAATCAGCAGGTGGAGAGAACAAGTGGCACAAAGACAGGAGTTCTATTGACAGATGTTGTTAAAGATGAGTTTGCAAAGCTGAATATATTTTTGGTAACTGAGTTTCTATTCAGAGTGTATCTGCACACACATCAGAATCTCCGGGACGATTTGCCTCATTGGAAGGTTCTGTTGTGTAGGATGTTTGAACACAGTCCTGTTGCTTGTCAAAGTTTTATTTATGCATTGGTGAAACAACCAAATTGGATACTCGAGTACCTTTTAAAATGCCCCATCGATGAGATTCAACAGGTCTGCAATTCAGAGATCCCACAGGAGAGACATGAAAAACATAGGATGACTAGGAATGATAGTAAGAATACTCACAGTTCAAAAAGCTGTACAGGAAAAGCCGAGTTGCCAATATCTGCCACAGTTACAACTCTGGAAGAAGAACTTAAAGGAGGCATGGGGGCTCCTTCTTTAGCTTGCACTTCTAATGGTGGGCGAGGACGTTGCAAAACAGTGAAGCTGTCTGCCCCACAGGATAAGGTTGTGAACTCCACAATTTTTAAGAACAATAGTGTTTCCACATTGATATCAACGTCAGAATTTTCAGTTG
>LPNX010893903.1:140087-193827 GCA_001517045.1 Pseudotsuga menziesii
GATCTCTGGAGTGATTATCAGCCAGAATATTAGTGGTAAGTGTTAATTTCTCTCTGCAAACCTCTAACCCTAATTCAGCTATATTTTAGGGCATTTTTGCATGGCGAGTTTGCATGCACAGTTATTTTGCAAATTTGTATGAGGTTGAGTGTGTGAGTCAGCACTATCATAGAACATTAGAGAATATCAGTATTTGGGATATTTCAAGCTGCCTCCTCGAAAATCGTGCCCTGCTACTGTCTCTCCTCTCTTTCAAAATGTAAAAAGTGCCTCTTCACTTGGAAAACTTTCCTTTTAGGTAAAAAGTTAGGGTGAATGAAAAGCCATCTAATCTTAGGGCTTAGATTAGACTAGATGAGTGGTTGTGATTAAAATCACTTTTCTCCACAAAATTAAATTAAATTCACTCACTTTTTAAATTTTCACTTAAAGTGCACTTTATTCTCTAAAGTGCATTTAATGCTCATCTCAAGTCATTAATACAAAGTCCAAGTGACTCAACTCCTTTTCCTAGTGACTTAGGCAAATGTCACTTAGGGGATCAACTCCTAGGTATAAAAATCAACACTCCCTCTTACCAAGGAAGTTGATCTACACCACACCCAATTTGTCTCTGAAATGAACAAACTTGCTTCTTCCAAGAGACTTCGTCAGGATATCTGCAACTTGCTCATCAATGGAAATGTATTGCAATGCCACAACTCCTCTCTGAACATAATCACAAATGAAATGGTATCTGATCTCAATATACTTTGACCTGTCGTGAAATACAGGATTCTCAGAGAGTTGGATGCAACTTTGATTGTCACAGCAAATCACCATAGGCCTCAGCTCCTGATCAAAATTTCAAATAAATCCACCAACAACTTGCGAAGCCACAGCGCCTCACAACTGGCCTAACTGGCTGCCATATACTCTGCCTCTGCAGAACACAAAGCAACGGACTTTGCTTTCGATTGAACCACAACACTGCTGCCAAACCTAAACTGTAACAACATCCGAAAGTGCTCTTCCAATCTGCCACACTGCCTGCCCAATCTGAATCTATGAAGCCAATCAATCTAATCCCATCCTATCTCCTGTAGTCCAGACCATAATCCACTGCCCTTGCAACAAGGTATCTCAACACATATTTTACAGCAACCCAGTGCACTCTCCTAGGCTCCACCATGAATTGACTGAGAATGTTCACCGCAAAACACAAATCTGGACAATAGTTGACCAGATACATCAAAAAAACAATGAGCCGACAATATAATATAGGATCCACCAACTCTCCCTCAGAAGCATGAAGCTTCTTCTAGTTGGTGACCATCGATGTAGACATCGGCCTACAATCCTCCATCCGAAATCTCCTTAGAATATCAACTGCATACTTTCCCTGTCCCAGGAAAATATGACCAAGCTCCTCCCAAACCTCCAATCCCAAAAAATAGTGCATCAACCCAATGTTCGTCATCTGATACTCTAAAGCAAGATCTCTCTTGCATACTGCAATAGGTCTCTCTCCCCCTGTGATAAACAAGTCATCCACATACAACAAAAGAATGAGCGGATCATCTCCAACCATGATGAAATAGAGATTCGGATCTGCCTCACTCTTCTGAAAACCCATCCGCAACAAGTAAGAGTCAATCCTGGAATACCAAACTCGAGGAGCTTGCTTTAGCCCATACAAGGCTTTCTTCAGCCTGCAAACATGAGACTGTCTCCCATGAATCTCAAATCCCTGTGGCTGCTCCACATAAACCTCTTATTGTATGATTCCATTGAGAAATATGGTCTTCACATCCATCTGATGGATGTTCCAACCCATTTCCGCAGCAATGGAAATCAATGCCCTCATAGAAGTATAACGAGCAACCGGTGCAAATGACTCATCATAATCAACTCCCTCAACCTCTAAGAACCCCCACGCCACAAACCAAGCTTTGTACTTCTCCACACTACCATCTGCAGCATGTTTTAGCTTGTAAAGCCAACAAGAAGTCACCACTGACTTCCCCTCAAGTCTCGAAACAATCTCCCAAACATCGTTCTTCATGATGGAATGCTACTCTTCCATCATGGCATCTCTCCAAACATGATGTTGAGAGGCCTCCTCAAACGTAGATGGCTCAGAATCACGAAGACTAGCAACCAATGCCATACCCAATCTGTCTGGCATTTGTATAGCCTTCACTAGCTCCTTTGGTGTTCCAAACTCCTTTGCTTCCTTCAAGGTCTCCCGAAGCCACTTAGGCCTCTTCTTCCCTGAGGGTTGCTCCCACACTGGTTTGTCCTCATCTGACGAACTCCCAGAGGTAGAAGGCCCAATAACCTGTGACCCAAAAGCTGGCGAACCAACAACTGGTGAACCCTATGATCTTGAAGCTCTATATGGTGAACTTGGGACCTGAGACCCAAAACCTGTCCCCAATGAACCTGGTGCCTGAACCACTGAAACTGGAGATCCTGTGCCTATACTTTGTGGTCCAATAACCCCGGAAACCTGTGAGTCTGTCAATTACAGTGAAGGTACCTGTGAAACTACCTGAGGTGTGGGAACCTGTTGCTCTCCCTGCTCTGACTCTCTAGACTTCATGAAGGCCTGCTCCTCCTCAAATCTCATTTCCCTCCTCACAACAACCTTCCTCTTGAAAGGAAGATAAATGCGGAAGGCCTTCGAAGTCTCATCATATCCCACAAAGATGCCTCTCTCTGTTGTGGTCTCAAACTTTGTCCTCTTCTCAAAAGGGACATGTGAATAAGTCAAGCAACCAAATATCCGAAAATGACTCGCCTCAGGCTTCTTGCCTATGAAACTCTCCTCAGGTGTCTTGTTCCCCACGGCACGATGGGGACTCCTGTTCTGAAGGTATACAGTTGTACTACATGCCTCCGCCCAAAGGAAGAAAGGAAGTGACTGATCATGTAACATGGCTCTCGCAGCTCCAACTATAGATCTGTTCTTCCTCTCTGCCACTCCATTCTGCTCAAGAGTATATGGTGCCATCAACTATCTATAAATGCCCTCTTGTCTGCAATACTCATCGAACTCCTTGGAGGTATACTCACCCCCGTTATCTGATCTGAGTGCCCGAATCTTCCTCTCAGTCTGGTTCTCCACAAGAGCTTTGAACTCTTGGAACCTCTACAAGATCTCCTCAGATTTCTTGCTCTTCAGGAAGTAGATCCAGGTCTTCCTGGAATGGTCATCGATGAATGTCACATAATACTCAAACCGTCTCAAAGACACAACTGACATAGGACCACACAAGTTGGAATGTATCAAATCAAGAACTCCTGCTGACCTGTTGTCACTGCTAGTAAAAGCAGTCTTGGTGTACTTTCCCAAACCACACCCCCTGCATACATCGATGTGCTCTGTGTTGAACTCTGGAAAACCTGTAACCATATACCTCAACATCCTCAAAGTTGGATGATGCAGATGAGCCATCCTCCTATGCCACAACTCACAAAGCTCGTTGTTGCTGCTATGTGCCAAAGCATGTTGGGGTTGAAACAAGAGCTTGTACAGCTTCCCACATCTGACTCCAATGGTGTAGGAAGCAGATGGTCCTGAAGTCTTGGAAAAAACACGCACATGTTCATCTAGGAAGGACACCCCAAGACCCCTATCCTCGATCATGGAAACTGAAATCAAGTTCTTCTTCAACCCAGGTACATACAGTACATCTCTCAAAATCATGGGACTCATGGACTCTCTCTGAAAAGTAATGGTCCCATGAACAACTGCTTTGACAACTGTGACATCCCCCAACACTACCTCCACATCAATCTCTGCCTGTGAAAGCTCGGAGAACATCTCTCGAGCACCTGTCATGTGACTCGAAGCTCCACTATCAATATACCACGTGCTGGTGGTGGATGCACTCAAAAAATGGCCTGTCAACAAGGAATACTCCCTCTCAATATCAATATCTGCACTGGTGATAATGGATGCTCTCTCTCTATCAACATGCCCAATATAGAGAGAAAACTCTCTCTCGAATCTAGTTGTAAACTCCTCCACCTCTGTTGAAGGTGTTGTCTGTTGTTGCTTCTTCTTCTTCTTTTGTCAACACTGCCTAGCATAGTGCCCAAACTTCTGACAAGCGAAGCACTTCACTGCGCTCAAATCCTTCTTATGTTCCTCCTGTTGCTTCACCCCAGCCTTCTTGGGGCCCTTCTTGAACTTTTTCTTCCCCTTTGCAGTCAATGCCACATTCTCCTCATATGTAATGTCCCCTTCCAACTAAACCACCCTGAGAACACCCGTTAACCTATCTTATTCCCATAGGTTCGAGCGAGTCTTAAAGAAAAGGGAATAACTGAGGACTGATAGCACTAGGAGCATAAAGGTACATCAATTCAGTATTATTAAGTCATCAATGTAGAAAGAAGGCCATCAAAGTTCATATCCTAAAGCATGCAGGCCTTGTTTAGTCAGTATTAAAGTCAACATCAAATTAGAATTGCATGCATGCAAAAGTGAAGCATAAACCCTAAAAGTGACATGCAAACCCTAAAAGCATATGAAGATCTATTTAAAAAGGCTTATGGGACTAAAGGAAGTATCTATGATTATTGTTGATTGATTTGGAGCTTTTGAGCAACAGCACCGTGCGAAGCCGCGGCAGTTGGGGTTGAAGACGACGTCTTCAGCTAGCAAGGGTTCGACAGTGAGATATCTGCCCTAGTCTCTTCAGGGTAGACCATCCAGGTTTATCAACGGCATTCACTGTATACATTAGTGTTCATGATCCAGCACACTCAGAAGGATTACTGATTTGCAGGTTCACGTTTTGCAGCTGGGAATTTAGCTGGATACCCCAAAGTAGTCATTGAGTCTCTGATTTCTAGTTTATCTCCCGCATGCCAGCTTCTTCTTCTTCAGCAGGGTCATCCCATTGCATTGTGTGGTTCCCAGTTCTCTGGTTGCTCATTCTGAGGAGCTATTAGCAGATCAAGGGGATTTGAGGGTGTGAGCACCAAACTGCCAGATCAATTCGCTAGGGCATTTAGCGAGACCAAATCTTCCGCATGCTCCGGCCATTCTCTTCAAGAAGGGGAGACCATCAGCTCTGCAAAGTTTCGAGGGTATCAGACAACTCCTCCCAAAACGTCATATTTAGTTGGGGAAGAGCCTCGGTACAGTTGGGCAGTAACACCAAAGGAAAGGAGCACTACTAGCCCACCAATCCGGATCTTTATGCATGCAACTATCTCTGGCATCATTATCAACCGGAACATCAGTGGTAAGTGTTAATTTCTCTCTGCAAACCCTAGCCCTTATTCAGCTACATTTTAGGGCATTTTTACATGGCAAGTTTGCATGCACAGTTATTTCGTCTTTTTGTATAAGATTGAGTGTGTGAGTCAGCACTACAATAGAACATTAGAGAATATCAGTATTTGGGATATTACATCAACCTCCCTGCTAGTAGAAGAGTTGCCCTACACAAGACCTCTCTGGGTCTCTACCTGAACAAAATCATCACAAATCTTGTCCCATGTAGGCAAGTTCCCCTTGGCCACTATAGCCTCCACAAACACAGCCCAAGGCTTTGAAACCCCATTCAAAGTTGTTCGCACTAGCTTCATTCAAAGTTGTTCGCACTAGCTCCAAACCAGGAACAACCTCCCCCACTGCCGCAAGCTCATCTCTCACCTAAGAGATCCTAGTAAGGTAGGAAATCACAACCTCAGCTTTGGCCATCTTGATACGTTTCAACTTCTCCCTCAAAACCATCTTCCTATTCTCATTTGAGCTTTGAAACAAGCCATTCAAAGCATCCCACATCTGATATGCACGGGTCTTACTCAAGATGTGTGGGATCACATGGTCTTTACATCTAGGATTATTCTTCTAGCTTTTATGTCCTTCTTGTTGAAGGCAAAAAGTGTTGTAACTTGTTGCATCAGTGGAAGGGGTAACAACAATAGGATTTGTTGTAGTGTTATGAACCACCTCCTCCCACAACTCATTTTCCTCCAATATCAGCACTAGCCTAGCTTTCCATGGCACAAAATTCCCAACCCAATCAAGCCTATCCTCCAACCTAAGTCCTGTAGCCATTTTCTATGCAAAGTTCAAGTTTCAAAAAGGAGCTGCCCACTGACAAAAGAAATCAATGAAGTCTGGAATTTTTCACTGTGTATAAATTTGCCCTCTCTTTAACAAAGCTCTGATACCATGTAGAATTTTCAGCACTCTCCCAACCCGGTTTCCAACTCCGTTTAAAACATCGTTTAATGCCCAACTTAATTTATATTTCTGCTCCAAATTAGATTTTTCTCATAAACAATATAGGACTGAAACACAAGAAGAGTTTCTATAACTTTTCATGAACAACAAATAAAACACAGTCACACATAAATTTCAGACACAGATTTTTGGTCCAATGACCCAGGAAAAACCCCAACCTTTGGGGAAAACATGTGAGAGAAAATTTTATTTATCTGGAAAATTTGCAGCAATAGACAGAAAAATATCAATCCAACTTATCTCAACCGAATGAAGAAAATATGCCTCGATTTTTGTGTCAAACATAAAAACTCACTCAAACTTTCATGTTGCACCCTCCTCGAAAATCGTGATGTTGTACGGAGTATACGACAGCCGTACGGACGGGCTGTACAAATTTGTCTTAGGATTCGTGCCTACTAACCTACCTCAGGATTCGTGCCCAAAATCTCCCTCGAAAATTGTGCCAAAATTCCTCCTCGAAAATTGTGCTCATACTTCCTTCTTGGGATCTGTGCCTTGTACGGAATCCGTACAATACGGCCTGTACAAACATGCTGCAATAAATGTTGCCTCCTCGAAAATCATGCCTTGTTGTTGTATTTTCCTTTTTCGATTTGTGTGCCCAAAGAAAAAAGTGCAAAAATGCAAAAAGTGCCTCTTTACTTGGAAAACTTTCCTTTTAGGTAAAAAGTTAGGGTGAATGAAAACCCATCTAATCCTAGGGCTCAGATTAGACTAAATGAGTGGTTGTGATTATAATCATTTTTCTCCACAAAATTAAATTAAATTCACTCACTTTTTAAAATTTCACTTAAAGTGCTATTTATTCTCTAAAGTGCATTTAATGCTCATCTCAAGTCATTAATATAAAGTCCAAGTGACTCAACCCCTTTTCCTAGGGACTTAGGCAAATGTCACTTAGGGGAACAACTCTTAGGTATAAAAATCAACAATTTCAACTGGTAACACCCACCTATAGTACTAGTATCATGGTCATCTACAATCTTACATTTTGATTTTGATGATGACATCAAATGACTCAATGAGAACCCTACAAACAATGGTTCTGAACTTCTAGTTTATGTGTATTGAACATTCTAATTTCTTTTGTTTTTGATGTAGTAACTAGTTGTATCAATATTTTGAAAATGTTCTAAAAAATCGCAATTTTATGTCAATATTTTTTTTATAATTGTAATTGTTTTATTATATATATATATATATATATATAAGCCCCAAGGGTTAGCTCAATTGGTAAGATGCTCTTGTGTGAATTCCACTACAAGTCTCAAGATCCATTCCAATCAAGGTAATTGAGGTTATCAATCACCTCTACGTCTAGCACCTGCTCAACCATCCATTCAAATATTTTAGGGAAGATGGAGGAGTTTTCCTGTGAGGTTATGTCTTCAGAGAAGAAAATATATACAAAATAGGTGTGTGTGTATATAAGCACATGGGGTTAGATCAATAGGTTGTGGCCAATGTTGTTGGCCATTTGGTAAGTTTCGTGTGAGCAAATACCTAGTTTGAATCCCCCTGAGTTAGGCACACTACTCTATGCTGACAAGTTTACTAGGGATGACAACAATGAATAAGAAGAAGCACCCCTTAGGTTTCCCCATGAAGTTTGTTTGTGGCACGATTGTGCATTAAGCACAAAATAGGATGGGAAAGCCATCATTAAACTAGTGTATAGCGATTCCTTCTAGGAAGGAGTGCAAGAAGTGTTCTCGTTTAGTGAACCTTTGGTAAAGTTTCTCTATTTGCTTGATGGGGATAAATCCGCAATGGGCTACTTGTATGAGGCCATGGATAGGGCCAAAGAAGTTATCCAGTCTTATCATGTGGGCAAGGGCACCACTAGATATGATAGATATATGATTATCTGGCGTTTGATTGATTGTCGATGGACCTTGATTCTCCATCGACGCATTCATGCAACAACGCTTTTCCACAACCCTGACTATGCTTACACATGCAACTTTGATTTTGACGGCAAGGTGATGGAAGGGCTCCCAACATGTCTCCACGAGATGGTACCTGATGTCGATGCTCAGAGAACAATTAAATTTGAGAGACAAATGTATCAAAAGGCTAGCAGACTAGTTGTGTTTGTCGATGATGTTGTTGAAAGGAGTATTTTGATACCATGTAAGCCACTAGAAATTAAAATTTAATTGTGGCTTATTTCACAGTTGAATCATGTTTTAATGCAATGTAATTTATGTATTATTTTCTTATTTGTTGTAGATGTTTCGTGGCAAAATTATGGTGCAAGGGCACCAAATTTACTGATTTTTTCCATCTTGGTCCTCAACCAAACATGTATCACTTCAAGATGCGAGCACAGTTGGAGTGTACTTCAAAAAGTACACTAAAAGAGTGCAGCAGGTTAGAACTTCAACTAAGCAATTACAATTATTATATTATATTACCCTATGACATGTTTATGACCCTCAAGACTCATTAAATTTATGTATGATCCTCTTACAGGTTGGATTTCCCACGACTCAATGATTTGGTACAAGTCCACTACAATCTCCACCTATGAGTGAGGCAGCTAGAGAAGATACCTAATGTGGAAGCCATTTCCTTTGACAATATTAACATATTCTCTGAGTGGAGGGTGGAGTATGAGGCAACTATTATGGAAAAGGCCACCTACATGGTTGAAGGAGGAACAACAATAGTGACAAGCACAGGAGGTAGGAGAGGAAAAGCAAGATTGGGGCACAAAGGAGGACTTTGACATCATGGGGGATGATGTGGCAACATCAGCACCGCCTTTTACACATTAATACAGTTGCACCCACTAGTCGGCATCAAATAGATGATGTAGGAACTAGTGGAAAACAAGCCATGACCTTCTCCCTTAAAAGGGAGAGAGGTCATTGATATGGGCATGGACAACAACATTGAGATGGCATTTGGTTCATGATAAATAATTGCTAGTCAATCAATTTTGATAATGGTCATCCTCCACAATAACAAATGCAATCATGGACTAGATATAGAAGAGGAGGATGTAAAAGAGGGCAATGATAGTGGTGGTGATCTTGGTGATTTTGGGTATGACACGAAGGAAAACAACTAACAAGCTATGAGATTTTTCCATCTACAATTCTAGTATCTACCCTATTTTGTATTTTCCTTTGGCATTCCCACCTATATTAGTATCATGGTCATCTATGATCTTATCTATCAGATACATTTTGATTTTGATGACATCAAATGATTCAATGAGAACCCTGCAATCAATGGTTCTCAACTTCTATTTTATGTGTATTGAATATTCTAATTTCTTGTGTTTGATGTAGTAGCTAGTTGTGTGTTGATATTTTATTTTTGTAATTGTAATTGTTTTATTATATATATAAGCCCCAAGGGTTAGCTCAATTGGTAAGATGCTCTGTTGTGAAGTCCACAAGAGGTCTTGAGATTCGTTCCCATCAAGGTAATTGGGGTTACCAATGGATTCTGTGGCTAGCGGTTGATCTACCATCCATTTAAATATTTTAGGGAAGATGGGGGGGGTTTTGCATCCTATAATCACATATTTTTCCAGTAGCTTCATTTCTCTTCAATCTATGCTCCAAGGTCAGTTTTAGTTGAAGAAAAGTTTGTTTGTGATGAGTGGCACGATTATGCATCAGCACAAGACAAGATGGAAAAGACAACCTTAAACTAGTGTAAAATGACTCCTTCTAGGAAGGAGTGCAAGAAATGTTATCGGTTAGCAAACCTTTAGTAAAGGTTCTCTGTTTGGTTGATGGGATAAAGCTCGCATTGGGTTGCTTGTATGAGGCCATGGATAGGGCCAAAGAAGCTGCCCAATTTTATGATGTGCGCAAGGGCATCCCCAAATATAATAGATAAATGATGATTGATTGATATATGTGCGCAAGGGCATTTGAGTGATTGTCGATGAACCTTGATGCTCCATCAACCCATTCATGCAACATTGCTTTTCCACAACCCCGCCTATGCTTACACATGCAACTTTGATTTTGATGGCAAGGTGATGGAAGGGCTCCTAACATGTCTCTAGAGGATAGTATCTGATGTCGATGCTTGTAGAACAATTGATTATGAGACAGAGATGTAACAGGAGGCTAGCAAACTATTTGGCTTTGTCGATGTTGTCGTTGAAAGGAGTATTTTGATACTACGTAAGCCACTAGAATTCAAAATTTTAATTATGTTTTTTATTTCAAAACTGAATTAGGTTTTATTGAAATGTAATTTAAGTATTATTTTTCCTTATTTGTTGTAGATGTTTGGTGGAAAAATTACCATGCAAAGCACCAAATTTATAATATTCTGCTATTTTGGTCCTCAACCAAACATGTAGCGCTTAAGGATGTGAGTGCAATTGGAGTGTGTTTGAAAACATACACTAAAAAAAGCACAACAGGTTAGTACTTCAACTAAGCAATTACAATTACTATAATCTATTATCTCCTAACATGTTTATGACCTTCAAGACTCGTTAAATTTATTTAAGACCATGTTATGAGTTGGATTTTCCACAACTCAATGATTTGTTATATGTCCACTATAATCTCAGATTGTGGGTGAGGCAAATGGAGAAGATACCTAATGTGGTATCCATTTCCGTGGACAATATTAACATATTCTCTAAGTGAAGGGTGGAGTATGAGACACCTATTATGGAAAAGGGCACCTGTATGGTCGAAGGAGTATCAGCAACAGTAGCAAGCAAATGGGATAAGGGAGGAGAATCAAGATATGGGGGCAAAGAAGAACTTTGACATCATGGAGGGTGATCTGGCAGCATCAACACCACCTTCTACACAAATTGATCAATTGCACCCACTCGTCAGTGTCAAATAGATGATTCAGGAACTTTTAGTGGCAAACAAGCCATAATCCTTTAGGGGCAATGTGGCTACACCTAGGGGTATAGTGGTAGCGGACAGGAATCAATCCTGTGTCACTCGGGTACGAACCCTACCTCAGTTGTCGATTCCCCTAGCAAAAAAGGAAAAAATGTTTGTTGCAATTTGTCAATTTTTTTTTATTTTTAATCGATGTTGCGAGAATTTGAATTTTGAACACTCATCCATTAATCAATGACGCTGATTTTTTCAACAATGGTAAACAAATAATAATCAAGATTCACAAATCTTTTATCGTCATTGTATTTATCAATTCAAAATATATTGATCCAAGTCTTAAGATAGTTGATCTAAGAATAGGTCAAATAAACAATGTGCATCACTGCTTAAGGCAATGCCCTAGAGTCTTTGCATCCATCTACTGCACAAAGGAATAAGGACCAACAATGGGAATGTCACTATCTAAATCAATATCATCTGCATTCTCTAGAGAATACTAAATGGCACAAATAAATAAATTGTGCTACCTTAGGTCCCTCCTCATCTACCTATATATTAGGTTTACATTGGTTTTATTTTTTATTTTGTTTGTCTATTTTTCCTTGAAGTGACGGACTTTGGTCAAAAAGGAACATGGGAGTGTCTTAATTTAAAATGGGTGTTCCCTACTATGTCCCCACAAAAGGAGATGTGGGGAAATGGCCCATTTGGAGAACCAATGTCCCAAGAGTGCATCCCTGTGTAACACGTGCTTATTCCTACTTTATTTCTTAAAACTATTTATTCTTTCGAAAAAATACAAGATTTACAAGCTCAGAAAAATTGATTTTAAAATACTGAACTCTCTTGAGCTATAGATTGTGTTCTGAAGTTTCGTTATTGCTTAGTTCTCCTTTAAGTTCACTAAGCAATTTTCTTATATCAGAGAAACTAACATGCTTGGAGGACAAACATCATGTCCTCTAAACCAACAAAACTTTGTCAAAAAAACTTCATTAATGTCCTTATAATCTCCACAAGTTTAGAGCATGTCAAACCACAATATTTTATGCCTAAAAATTCTCCTCACAATATTGTTAGAATATAATCACCACTGTAATAAAGTTAAGTTGAAGTTGTAGATCTAAGTAAAAAGTAAAAAGTAAAAGTAAAGGCAACTTAGACTAAGTTAAATTAATAAAGGTGAAAAGATAATTATGGTCTTATGCTATAATGAAATCATCTCGCATTTTGCATCATTATCTCCTCATTATTCTTGTTTATGGAATATCATGTTTTTATGCTATGAATCTAGATGGACTATCTAAACAAAATGTTTACAAATGGATAACTTTTCATTTTTTTTCATGTATGATGTTTTTTATGCCATCTGCACAAACCATCTCCAATGCCTGCCAATTGGTGTGTATGTGTCATATGTCTACTACTATGTTGTGGTCTAATGTAAAATGATTAAAGTTGTTGTGTCTTCAATTCTAACCACCGCAATGCTTTCCATCTTAAGTATGCCCAATGTAAATCGCTAATATGTCAAACATTTGTCTAGTGGCACAAATATATCTATTGACACATGAAACCTCAGTATATAGGTGCCATTCTTTGTTGTTGATGGGCTTTGATTTGTTCAATTTTGTTCTTTGATTGTTCTATGACTTCATTGTTTCCTAACTACATTCACAAAGAGTTATATGTGTATTTTTATTGTGCTATGGCAACCTCGATGTTGTTGGAATCCTATCATTTGATTCACTAATATGTTTTTTCCTACTATGAGTATCGTCATCATCATGGATCTAACCTTCCAAACCAAGGTTATCGCAACCCACTAGATTGCACTGAAATTGATCAATCTTAACCAATTTTAGATCAAGTTAAGTCTAGACCGATGGTCAAACAAGAATCGACCTGGAATGGCCCTCATTTGATCAAGCCCACCACACGCCATGTAGACCAAAAAAGGGGAAAGCAACAAGAAAAAGGGGGGAAATGGTGCCCCCTCCAAACCCTACTTTAGTATTATTAATGATGCCCCCCATTCTAGGTGCCTCACACATTCCCCGTTGATCATTTGTGAGTAGTTAGAGATGTAGAGTTGCAATGAAGATAGTTGCATTGGAGTGAGCTTGGAGCTGATTTGGCACTATATGTTGACTGCTTTCGGTGGATATGGCATCTAGATCAACAATGTCCATATCATCTACAAGCTTGGAGGAAATTTGTGACTGGATTGTTATGCCCATTCAAAGGTATGTCAAGAATAGTTCAAAACCTCATTGTTTGTCTAATAGATTTGCTGATTTTTGTTAAAGCAAATAAATATAGGTTTTGCATTTGCAGATTTGTTTTCACTATTTGAGACATTATCGTGGCCCCCAAGAATGTGAAAGAACATACATGGAGCCACTGAATTTGTGATGTGGTTAATATGAAAAAAAATTGCAAATATTGTAAGAAGGAAATGAAGGGGGGATTCATAGAGTGAAGGAACACTTCCCTGATGTTCATGAGAATGTTATATCATGCCCTGACATTGACTCGGATATTAGACAAGGAATGCTAGCCTCTATTGAGGAATAACTAGCAGAAAAGGCCAAGCAAAAAGAGATTGAAGATAAGATAGCGAGAAGACGCAAGATTGCAGGCAATGAAATCCCTATTTTTGAAGGCTCTTCCTCTAACCTTTTTGTTCAGGATCCCTTCAAACATGTTGCTCCAATTCATGTTAATGGAAACTATACACCAAAGAGGAAGAAGATTGATGGCTTTCTTGCACCCAACACCACCCCTGCCCCTAGCACCCAGTCCACCATTGATATCCATTTCAAGAAGCAATACATGGAATTAGTTTTCAAATACATGGTACATGGTGGTTTGATGCAAGTATCCCTTTCAGTGGTGCTCGCTTGTTGTATTATCACTGTATGTTAGATGCCATAGTTACATCTAGTAAGAGCTTCAAAGGGCCTAATTTTCATGACCTGATTGGGGTGTACTTTTACAAAATGAAGTTGCATCCAAAAATGAGTACTTGAACGAGTTTAAAGATTCATTTACCAAAACGGGATGTACCTTCATGTCAAATGAATGGATTAATGGAAGGTCCCATACCATGCTTAATTTTCTTGTTTATTGCCCACAGGGAACTATGTTTTTGAAATCAACAGATGAATATAATCGAGTCAAGGATGCATAGTCATTATTTCAGCTTTTAGGTGAGGTGGGGTGGACAATGTTGTATAGGTCCTCATCGATAATGCTTCTAAGTTCTAACTATGCATAATGCTTTCAAATACACAGCTACATGGTGGTCTGATGCAAGTATCACTTTCAATATTGCTCACTCACTGTATTATCAATGTATAGCTGCATGTGGTAACGGCTTCAAAGGCCCTAATTTTCATGACCTGAGGGGGGGCACTTTTACAAAATGAAGTTGCATTCATAAATGAGTACTTGAACACGTTTCAAGATTCATTGACCTAAACAGGATGTACCATCATGTCAAATGGATGTATTAATGGAAGGTCCCATGCCATACTTAATTTCCTTGTTTCCTTCCCACAAGGAACTATGTTTTTTACATCAATAAATACATCTGATAGAATCAAGGATGCACAGTCATTATTTCAGCTTTTGGGTGAGTTGGGGTGGAGGTCATCATCGATAAAGCTTCTAATTATGTTGTTGTTGGTAGCTTGTTAGAGAATAAACCCCAACCATTTTTTCACCGCATGCACTACACACTTCCTAGAACTCATTCTTGAGGATATCGACAAACTAGATTGGATGAAAGAGGTTGTAGATAATGCCAAGTGCATTGCCAAATACATCTTCAACCACACATGGGTATTGAACCTAATGAGCAAAACATAGGAGATTAAGAACTTGTTATCCCTGCAATCACTAAAGTTGCAACAAACTCCTCATGCTATCATTGTTCATTTCCCAGACAAACAACTTGAGGAAGATGTGTGCTTCTGATGAGTATACCAGATCTCACTGGAGCGCCAAGGTTGATGGGTAGGACATCTGTGGGAAAGTTTTTGACACCAAATTTTGGTCTAGAGCAATAGAGATTGTCAAAGTTGCCAAGCCCCATGTTAAGGTGTTGTTGATGGTGGATGGGAATAAATTGCCCATGGGTTATATTTATGAGACCATGGATCAAGCCAAAGAGCAAATAAGGGTAGCATACAAGGATTAAAAAAAGAAGTAGGTACCTATTCAGAAGATCATTCCTAACAATAGAACCAACTCCATCAGTCTATACATGCAACTAGGTATTTATTTAACCCAAGGTACCATTACATATCCAACATTGGAGAAGATGAACATATGGAGGTCAAATATGGATTGTAGACATGCATAGAGAACATGGTCTCATATCCAAAAAACGAGGATGACATACCTAAGAAAATTGATGTGTTTAGTAAAAGCGGAGGTACCTTTGAAAAAAATGTAGTTGTTCATGCAAGAGATGAAGACCAACCAGATAAGCAATGTCAAAGTTTTTAAATTCAAGTATTCACTGCTCTAGTCATTAAAAATGTCTAGCCAAAGTTACAATCTAATTTATTCAATTTTCTAACGTTGTCTTCAACTCTTATGGTTTAATGCAGCAAATTGGTGGGAATAATTTGTAGCCAATGCTCTTAAGTGCAAAAGCTTGCAGTACGGATGTTGACTCAAATTTGCAGCACGTGTGGGTGTCAGCACAATTGGTCTAAGTTTGAGCACAATCACCTGAACAAGAGACTGTTTAAACAATAACAGTGGAATGATCTTGTCTTCATGCAGTACAGCCTTCCATTGGGGTACAAACAAAACCCTTGATGCAAATCCCATGTCTTGGAGTATATTGACCCCTCCTCAGAAGGGATCATGGAAACTCAGTGGGCACCATTTGAGGATAAGGACTTGGGGGGTATGGACTTGGATCCACAAATAGCACCAAGCACTAGTACTAATGTGTCCTTGCAGCATCAAGGCAGAGGCCAAAGGATGACAAAGAAAGTGATGATGAGGATACAAACACAGGGGATGATTTTGATGATATATAGTTATTAGTTGTACCATATAGCCTGATGTTTTTTCAATTTCTAGTGGTCATTTAGAGCCTCAATATTTATGTACTTTGTTTCATGTTTGTATCGCACTCAATCCCATTTTTCTAAATTCACCCTTGCATGATATATTTTATTTTATTTTTTTAATGGGTACCTGTTTTTTTACTGATGGTAAACAAAGAAGCTCAACCCATGCTCGCACAATTAAGCGAAGAACACAGTTTGTGGTACCTTGCTAGCACAATACAAAAATCTACGCATAGGCTACATCAACAATATTCAATTCAATCAATAGCTACATACAGCAAACCCCACACACGGGAGGTCCATATCTATAAGGAATTAAACCCAGATCATTGTCACAATAGCTACTCCAAGTTGCCACTAGACCACAGCTTGATGGACTCCGCTTACATGTTTTATACATGAGAGAACTTTGCAATGTTGGTGTGTAATGGTTTGGATTTACATTGATCTACATGAATATATATATTTTTTATAAAAAAAAGCATTTTTATGTATTTGCTAAATGATCGGTTCTTCATTCCAGATTTCTAGTCATTTCTGATCCAATCCCTATCTAATCCTCAACCACTTCTGGTTTCGATTCAGAAAACCTTTATCCAAACCTTCATATTCTTAGTCCTCGCTTCACCTTTGAAATTATTTACCCCTTAAGATTTCTAAATTCTCTCCAAATATTCTTCAAACTTTTTTAAGTTTAATTTTTTAATTAATATTTGCCCTATGAATTTAAAAATAGATTGAATATATAAATTTCCCTGTCTTTTGTGCATATTGTTAACAATGTTATCTTGAGACCTTTGTATCGGGCACAACTCTTGATGTCTCTAGATCGATGGTGCTTTGATAACACTGTTAAAAAAATTCATCAAACATACATGAGCAGAGATGTGCAAAGAGAACCAACAATGTATTTCATTACTAAAGCATGTACATTCACACTTATATGTAGCCTTATTTTGGTTTTCCCATATGGAACGACTCATTTAATTATAACTTTATTACAATCTAGTGATTTGTTACAACACTGTCTTAACACTATAATTTATTACATCATTACCATTTCCTTAACATCTACTAATGACCTCTAGGACTTGCAACTCAAGTAAAATAAACATAACATAAATATATCTCTAACACAACCAGTATGCTTATCCAACATTGCATTATAAACAATAAAGGACAGCCCAACTGTCTTAAATTTTTTCAATAGAAGAACGAGAAGGAGTCTGCAGGTGAAGGCACAGCTAAGATGGAAGAGAGCAAAACTCTGAATGAGGTTCTGAAGCAGGTTAAAAAAGAAGAAACCTAGAACTCCTACAGAAGGAAATCCTGGTAGAGTTGCAAGGCATCAAGACTACGATTTCTTGTTACAGAAATGCAATCTTTCTCCAAAATAATTGACGATCAATTGTCTACATTTGAGAGCAAGATTAAGAGGATGAATGGGACCATTTCAAAGTTAGATGCTATCTTCAGAGTTAGGTGGCCACTTCTCCAGCAGAACAAGAGGAGGAAGCTGACAAAGACAGCGAGAAAATGACAGTAAAAGAGACAACTTTGACTAAACCAAGGTCTTATGATTAGGATTCCCTCTACAAATTAAGGATGTTATATTGAAGTACTTCCGAAAATCAGCTCAAGAGTAAACTGATCCTCTATGGATTATTATATTTTATAATTAAATTATTAATGGAAACTTTTAGGTTAAAAAAATGTCATTCAATCTATTGCCATCACTCTAGCAATGATATATTATGCCCTTATAATCCCTAAGGTAGCCCATTCAAGACTCAAGTGCATTTGTCACAAACCCCTTAAACGGACACTACAACAAACAAACCATCACAATAAAGACAAAACAACATTGCCATATTGTTAAATGAAGAATCTAAAACAGGAAGAATTATATCACCCTAGCCATATGAAACTTTCCTATACACTTGTAACATTGCATGATATTTTCTTTAGTTAGTAACGAGCTTTTTCGAAAAAGAGAAAGAAATGTCACTACGCATTTATACTGCACATATGCATGTCCAAGAAATGTCTTACTTTATGTTTGTCTTCTGCAAAGAACATCCGTAAATCGCCCATGTATGAGAGACCACATATTTTGGCAAAAAGTTCTTCCTGCATTCACAACGTTAAGCATCAATAGCATGCCTTCACTAGTTAAGCAACTACACTAGAACATATTCACCAGAACCAAAGATATTCCAATGGCAAATTGAACCACTTCCATCAGTGCAGAAGGAAGTGAGATCTGATAGTGGCATACAGCACCTACAACATACTTGAACTCAAGGCAAATGGAATTCCAATAATATAGGAAATCATTAAAAAAGCAGATTAATGTAATTAGATTTGCAGTAAGTTTAGGTGGCTCGACAGCAGTTTTACACATAATTGAAATTGACAGAAACATCCAAAATATTATCAAAATCACCTCTGAGAATTCAGATGGCAAAAGCAGAAGTGCAGCTGAAATAGCTGCCTGAAGGTTTGCTCCATTGACATCTTCTAGATCCAATGTATCTATAAGAATATGTACCTACAAAGTAAAACAGCTAATGGTTGTTAGAATGAAAAAATCCCACATGGTCCACTTAGACATGGTACAATCATACTCAGTTGTACACTACCACAACTTTCCTATCAAGCTTACTACTTTTTTTTTAGGTTTGATGACTACCAATTATTACTTGGTTATTAGCCATCTCCAGATATCATGACAGAGAACTCAGGAAGCACATTCCTCGAAAATGTACAATTCACTGAGACGTTAGTGGATTGGTAGTTACTAAGGACATCACTTCTATTGTTTCTATCAGAGGACAAGGTATGCCAAGGTATGCCCCTATGATAAATTTATCATATCAGCTCTTAGAATTCCCAAAGAAGGGAAGATCAATACAACAATAATGATAATTGGAAAGCTCTTTGACCAAGTTTCCAAATCAGGCTCCAGGTTTGTCAAAACAGATGAACATGATGTTCATCCTCTACTATGATTGATCTTCTGGCATGTGTTAGCTGTAGGAAAACAATTTCTAGACATATTATTGTACATACCTGCACACATTTGATGCCAGTGTTATCAGAACCAGACCTGAGCCAGCAAAAACGGCCTGTCCGACCAGTTTTGGGGCCATACGGTCCGGTTCAAGGTTTCAAACCAGAGAAGGCCAGTTCCGTACCAAACCAGACGGTCTTGTACCTGGACCAGCCGGTTCTGTACAGACCCGGCCTTAAATGACTGAACTGGCCGATTTTGTACAAGTCTGTATGCCATGGTTTTGAACATGATTTTTTTTAAATAAATGAAAAAGGTAAACCCTAGACACTAGTAATCATCGGTAATATAACAATATTAAATGATGATATAAAATCTTGAAGTATCCTTAAATTTGTTAACATTGCCATTGATTGTTTCAGGATGTTTGAGTGGTTCCAACTTCCAACCTCATCGGACTTCATATGCAGAAAGTGGAATTTTAGATCCCATTCAGAATTCAACAAACTTAGCAGTTTTCAGGATTTCAGGATTCCAACGTTTCCACTGGATTCTATCATGTATGAGGGTATGGGATTGGCATTTAATCAAGCAAATCAACCCCTCTATGTACCTTGATGTTGGTGGTGCTGATTGGTGAACTCCTCTGTCATGACCTTAATAAAAATGTACCCTTCACTCAAGCAAAATCAGTTATTAAGCATAGGAAGTTTTTTCTACTTTATTTTAATGCTTAGATTAGGAAGTTTCATCAAAACTGTAGGGTGTTGACTAATGTTCTTGGAGTATCAACTTTGAGATTCAAGGTAGAGGCAAGGGCTACAGCATAGAGGTGGGAAAAGGGTGCTATTGATGAATAAGATCACAATATAGGCAATGACTTTGATGATATCTAGTTATATGTTGTAGCATGAAATTTTTTGAACTCTAGAGGCCATTTAGAGCGTCTTTGTTTATGTATTTTGAGTCAGATATGGATTGACTCAATGTTATTTTAGTAATATGTACCCTTACTTGCAATATACATGAGAAACATTGCATATTTGTGTACAATGGTTTGGATTCATATGGATACACATGAATATGTAAGTTTTTTGTTTAAATTTTGAATATTTTATGTATTTTTTGGTCGAGCGGTTTTTTGGTCCGGTTCAGGTTTTTGGGCTTGACCAGTTCGATGCCCAATCCAGTTCTGATAACATTGTTTGACACTTAGTACCATAGGATTGGTGCTGCATAAATACAACAAAAAGAAAAGGCAAACAAGGTAACCCTAGCGTCACAATCTTTCACATGCATGGTACAAATCTTCTTGGTATCAAAATATTGTTTGTTTTTTTTGTTGGTTCAAGCCTATTCTCTAGATGATTTATGTAATTTCCTAAAAAATAGGGTTTCCTATTTTTAGGAGCAACTATTTTTAGACTCTTGATAACTAGAGATCAATCTGCATTTTTGTCCTTGCATATTTTTTTAAGATTTTCAATTTTTAGGCTTTCTAATTTTAGCAGGTTCTATTCATAGACTAGAGTTGACCAACTGACTAGTGATTATGCATCACTGAGATAATTGCATCTAATAATGACTTGAGCACTTTAATTAGTGAAGAGATTATCTCCACTAGTGCACCTCACTCCGCATGCACTGTCAGATCTACTTCAGTTCGCTTAACTCATGTCAGTGAAACTTCAATGAGACCTTCTCTCATGTGGGGCGGCCTACTTAGTATAACCAGTGTGTCAGCTTCAGACAGTTAAGTTAGTCTTTGCTCATCTTATCTGCTCATTTATCTTCTTCCACCATTTGTCTCCTTGAGATGAGCAGAGGGAGAGTTGACTTGAGATCACCTACCTATGTAGAGCACCTACCTTCTATCAGTGTTTCGCCTACTTTTACCGAATTTATGTTTGTTGGTTTGTGATTGTAGAATTCTTAATTTCAGATCTACAGTCCATCACATGCCAGATTGATCCAAGAATCAGATATGCAGTGTCAAAACTCCTAGTCTATACTCCCATGCATTTTGTTTATGAACATCAGAGATTTTTATTGGTGTTTCTTACCATTTAAGTTTCAGGGTAGAATCTATGAGTGCAGATCTGCTATCATGAATTAAAAAATTAACAGATACAATGTCACTCGTGGTCTACAGAGAAGTTGTAATATGCTAAGTAAGATAGTCTGCCATCTGCATGGCTTCCACTTGTTTCTGTGGCTGGGAATTTATTTGTCTTGTTGGGTTTTAACTTTTGGGCAATATTTTGATGTAAATGTTTGTCAAATTGTTTATACCCAGATCAATTGCATGCATTATTTAAATAATAATGCAACATCATAAGATTTAATAACATCAAGCTTTGAGAATACCCCAAGGAACATATTAAGACTGTTTATGCAATTCTGAAAAAGGAAATTACTTCAAATTAATCAATGACAACCGGACCTCAGAGAGGGAACAATTCTGACCTTGAACAGTGATGCTAATGAATGAATGAGGGCTGCAGCAGCTGTAACGAACCCTCAGAATTATGTAGAGAGGTAGCTGAGAGTGCAATAAACACCCAACAAGAAGAATGGAAGCTCCAATGAACAGATCTCGCCTTTCTTTGATGCATGCAGCCCTTAGGATGGGAATACGACCCCTTTGCTGTTCCCAATGCCCTCTAGGACAGAGATCGTGGCCACGCCAATGGATTGCAACCTTTCAATGGTGTCACACTTCCTCCTAGGTGGATCGTGGCCCCCAATTCAATGGGTCATTGCTAGGATGTCGAGTAGCTGCCCATAGGAGTGAAGCACTGTCATAAATAATAAATCGCAGCCTTTACACTTGAATGTAGCTGGCCAAGAGGCCCACGACTTCAATAGATGACCAATCAACAGTTAAGGTGATATCGCTGCTCCCCCAATGAGCTATTGAGCCCTTCCTCAATGATCATTGATGCCCATCATTAATGTGCCCTTCCTACAGCGATTCCTTCGTGCAACACGAGTCTGACCTGGATCTTGGCGACTTTAGGATGCCAGGACCAACAACAACAAAGCATCCTGTTGTACTCAGGCTTCCAAGAGGGATGCATCTCTTTCCAAGCAAGAGATCCTTTCCTCAACAAACTACCGAATAGAGAACACGCCCAGCTGTAAACAACTTGATCTTTGCTCATACACTAATTAATCTTCTCCCATGATGAAGCACGATGATAGATCTGGAAGATCTACCTCCTAGACTGGCTAGGATGGATAGATTTCACCATCAAAACCAATGCTTGTCGAGCGTTTCTGTCGTCAACACTCCAAAAGCTCAGAGAGCTCTCAAATCGATTTCACAAAAGTGAATAATAATAATGAATGCCGAGTAATTCATTATATATTATTTTATCACTCGCTTGACCTTTGCATGCCGCATGCAACTTTAATCACGCATGTCACTTTATAATTACACATGTCACGCATGTCACTTCACAATGCTTAAATGATCCCTTTTTCCACTAATGACTTACTATCACTGCTAATAATACACTTTTTAACCAAGGTGATATTAGACATTAATTAATTCCCCTTTTTCATTACCTGCTCGAGCCTAGGAATTGAATAGGTTAGCGGGTTGATCTCTGATGCGTAAGCAAAAGAGAACATTAGAAGTTTTATTTTTACAGCAAACTCTAAATCTACGTTGCTGGGAGCGGGAGCGGGGAGCAGGAGTGGGAGCGAAAAGCGAAATTTTCAAAAGATTCCGATTACGGAGCGTTTCGAGAGCGTTTTTTATATAATATATATTTTGAAGCATATATATTGAAAAACACATGTATTATGACAAATTAGCTATAGAAAACATAGATATAACCATTTAATACACATGTCACATATAACATCAATCATCTAGGAGCTATGACTTGTAGCATTGTCATCAAATGATCAATCATCAACAACATCAATCTTCAAATTTCAACATATAATATTTGCCATCAACAAACTCTAACAGTCTAACAGATAACATCAACCATGAAATGAAACAAAGCATCATAATATCATATTCAATACCAAAGAGTTGTAAGATCATAAGATGATAAGAATCAAGATGCAATCAACAATTTAAAGTTCAAATTTCAAACTTCAAAGTAGGCCATAATGTTTACAAAATAGGCCATAATAAACATGAAATACAAAGTATTATGATACTATCTACTAATCTACTAAGTTTTCCTCTTGCCAAAAGAAACTTTCAATTTGTTTTCTCGTGTTCTAGGTGGAATAGGAGCTGCTGGAAGTGATCGTGGAACACGAGAAGAAGATGAATGGCCCCCACGGATTGTCGGATGTTGTGAAGCTAAAGGCAAAACTCCTGCATCTAGAAACCTGCTGGTGGTTGGGGGTGGCATCTCTGATATGAATCGGATCACCCTCATGGTCACCCAATAGTTCATCCTCCAAGCACTCTAATGCAATGGCTCCATCCTCCACATTAGCCTCATCTGGATTGTTGTCCCAAGTCAATAGCTCCAACCTAGAGTGATTGCGAAAAATGTGGTGGGCCATGCTATGATTGGTGATAAATTTTATCATTTTCTTACCTCTCTTGTACAAGGCACCAATCCATCGGTAACTAGGCTCCTTCATCTTCACAATATCATGTATCAAAAGGTTCAATGTGTGAACCAAACACCCTGACCAAAATATGTTGGGATACTTATCCTCAATGATTGCTCCTGTTGCCTTGCAATCAGCAGCATTATCTGTGATCACTTGAATGGCATTGTATGGCCCAATCGTTTAAATGGTTTCAAGTAAAGGTTGTGCAATATTAATACCTGTCTTGTAGCGATCTGAGTAGTCATGAGCTGAAAAGAAGACCGCACCACTAGCAGACACACCAAGAATACTTATCAATGGCTTGCCTTTAACATTTTCCCACCCACAGATACAATGGATACCCCATAGTTCGACGAATCATTTGTAAGCTTTCCAAGAGCACTATTGATTCTGGCTCTTTACCTGTCAAGTCCCACGGTTCTAGCTTGCCATACCCAGGGCTCCTATATCCTTTAGGGGCACCATTGATGACTTGTACCATTTCATGCCAATAGGGTGAGGGAAGAACATTGAATGGCACACCACATGCATAGAGAAACCTGTAAATTTTTGAATCCACGTCATCTCTGCAACCAAGGTCAAGGAAATCTGATAATGTTTTTCGCATAGGCGAGAATCCACTAGCATGGGTGGGTGATGATCCAAATCCACTACAAAACATTCTATGTGGGGATTTAGATTCGACCCTTGATCTCTTGGAATTGTTTTGAGCGGCCTCTTCTTCCATCCTGTATTTGTTTCTTTCTTTAGCTGACACTTTGTCACATGTTTTGACTCCAGTAGCCTTACCTTGATCACATGGCATAATCCCACACAAACGTGTTGTCTTTTTTTTGCCCCTCATCTCTCTCAATCTCCTCCTCCTCCTCCTCCTCCTCTCCCTCTTCCTCCTCCTCTCCATGGTATGTGTCACTCCCTATCTCTTCATCCTCATCATTGCCACCACCAAATCTACTTCCCACCACCACCATCATAAAAAGAATCGAAACCAAAAACAAAAACCACATACCCATCATGCTTGTTGATTCAATATGAGAATCACTTCTTGCTTACAATAGAATGATGGAGAAGAAGAAATTGGAAAGAATAGGAAAAAAACACATACAAGATTTAAAATTTTAACATAATGAAATATTTTTTTCAAAAAACAAATGAAGATTGGGTTTCTAGAGCCTACCTCTTTAGCTCTTCAAGGATGGTTCAATGTCTCTATGGAAGCCTTCAATCTTCCTTCCAAACTCTCACAAATAGAAGCTTTCAATCTCCCCTCCAATCTCCCTTCCAAGCTCCTACAAATTTTCTCTCAAACAACTAGAAAATGAGGAATAGAATGAGTCCAAATGGAGGCCAATAGTGTTTATAAACACTAATTAAACCCTAGCCAATCACTAACTTTTTTTTTTTTTTTTGCAAAAAAGAAAAAATTGAGAATTGCTTTTTGCAAGTAGCGGAATTGTTCAAGGAGCGTTTTCGGGAGCGATTTTTTAGGCCCAAAATCGCTCAAGGAGCGATGAGGAATCGTTGCAGGAGCGTCACTCCCTCAGCGATTCTGATTTGGGCAGGGAGCGATTTTTTCCCTCAAAATCGCGATTCTGAAAAACGCTCCCGGGAGGAATCGCGATTCCTCATCGATTCATCCCGGAGCGCGAATCGGGAGCGATTCGAGGGGGGAGGAGCGATTCCCTGTAGCCTTGCTCTAAATAGTTATCTTTTCTGTTTGAGAAAATGTAGCATCCATTGGTACGGAATTAAAATTGTGTCATAAAAGGTTCATTATCAACAGAAATATTATCTATTCTTGGTCGGATATTTGAATAAACAATTTAATGCCTGTGTGGAATGTGTAAATTTCCTTAAAACTCACACTTGAGCTAAACAGTATATTTTAATTTTCAACGATAACCACAAGAGTTTCTTTACTAGTAATGCGGCAGAAAATAAATATTGTGAAACATTCAACAATAATCACATCAATATAGACAGTATTTTGGGGTATGGAAACCCCTGGATAAAACCCAAGTTGGGAAAATCGGTGCAGCAATTAGATATGAAATTTTATTATGAAGATATAGAACAAATACAATCCAGTGGTTCAATACACCCAACCTGGAAAAACAGAACCTCTGTGAAATTACTGAGCAAGCTCAGCAGACCAGTACTGCCCCCCCTTAGTAGTTGTATGGCCTCCTGCGTCAGCATAATGGATCTGTACGGTCTCCTGCGTCAGCTATACGGAATCCTTACGACTGATGTACGGCCTCCCTCTGAAGCGTACGGACTCCCTCTGTGTGATCTCATACGGGCATGCCTATGCTCTACCTGGTCAATTAACGAATCCCCCGAGTGAGTGTTCCTTCGTCTTCTCTACAAACTATCTGAATTCTTTGTTTGTCTGTATCTCTCTCTGTATGTGTCCTCTCCATCAAATCTTCTTTTAACTCAATGGCTAAGCGAAAACCTTAACCCTCACTATGGATCAATGGATGAGATCCTCCAATGAGATCAATAGACAAGATTAGATTAGCCATCACTTAAATTATTTCACTTTTTACTTTATAAATGTGATTCCATTAAGTCAAAATCAAATTAGATTAATTAATGTATTTTCCTAAGTCTAAACTTAGGAAAATCATATTAATGCATTTGGCTTCACGTTTAATGTCTTCTAGCATGCAAGGACACATGCAATGATAGAAGAAGACCTTCCTTGTTGCCACTTTCTAACACTCCCTCTCAACAAGTAAGGGGTTTGGTAGCAACCCCAACTTGTCTTTGAACTTCACAAACCTATGTCTGCAAAGTGCCTTGGTGAAAATGTAAGCCACCTGCTCATCTGTCAAAATGTACTCTAACCAAATGGTTCCTTTCTATACACAGTCTCTCAGGAAGTGGTACTGGATGTCTATGTGTTTGCTCCGGTCATGGAACACTGGATTTTCAAATAGCCTTTTACCACTTTGATTGTCACAGTGATATTAGATTTTTAATGGTTATACAAGATCTAAAAACATTTAGCTTCATAACATCATAACCATAAGCAAAACACTGAAAGAAAGACAAGCACAGCAACACAAAAGAACACAGAGATTTATCCTAGGAAACCCTCATGGGGAAGAAAACCCAGCAAAACTTCCTCTATATAGAATTCGACCAAGTACGGTGTAAAACCCTAACAACAAGAATAGCGGCTCCTCTTCCACAGTATAATCTCTCTCTCTCTCTCTCTCTCTCTCTCTCTCTCTCTTGCACAATGCTTGAGTGTAAGGTGTGTCTCAATGAGAGAGGCGCCTCACCTATTTATATTCATCAGGTAAGTGACTCAAATAACTAACTAGGTCGGCCAGGTTATATAATTAGGGTCGACCTACCTAGGGAGACTCAAACTAACATTTATAAAATACTTTTGTGCGTACTAATGCCCTGACTTACAACGAAGGGTTTACTTCATGACCAATTACATAAAGGACATCTCCAAACGAAGGATTAACATCTCCGAAGGAGGAATACAATAAAAGTACAATAGAATAACTTCCGAAGTTACATTTCTTTAACACTCCCTCTTAACTTTTCTACATCAACAACAACCACCATCACAACTGTACAACTAACTGGTGAATCTCTATATGTCATAGGAAGTTTTGGAACAGCATCATGCATCTTCATCATCAATCTTCGTATGAGAATACTAGATCATCTTCTGCAATCTCAGTATGTAAATACTGAATCATCTTCTACAACATCGGTATGTGAGTACTGAATCTTCTTCTGCAACATCAGTGTGTGAATGCGTAATCTTCTTCTATAATATCAGTATGTGAATACTAAATCTTCCTCCGTAACATCAGTATGTGAATACTGAACCTTCTTCTGTAACATCCGTATGTGAATATTGAATCTTCTTCTGCCACATCATTATGCAAATACCAAATCTTCTTATGTAACATCACCATGTGAATACTAAATCCTCTTCTGCCACATCAGTATGCGAATACTGAATCGTCTTCTTTAACATCAGTATGTGAATAATGAAACATCACCATCATCTACAACATCAGTGTGTGAATATTGGATCATCACTTGCAACATCAGTATGTAAATACAACAACATCATTAGCATGTTAGTGTTAAAGCAACATCATCTATAAATGCTAGATCATCATCTGCATCATCAGCATAGAGATGCTGGAACATCATCATCATCATCAACATAAAAATGTTGAAACAACATCATCATCATCAGTATAGAAATACTGGAACAACATCATCATCATAAGTATAGAAATACTGAAACTGTCTCATCAACATCACAACAACATCAGTATGAAAATACTGAACCTGCCACAACATCAGTATGAAAATATTGAACTTGCCACATCAACATCAGTATGAAAATACTAAACCTGCCACATCAACATTTTGTCTGACTTACTAACCCTTTTGGACCGAAAATCCTAGTCAAATAGACTGATCTCCCTAGGGACCAAACGAGCCTTGTCTGGCTTACTAACCCTTCTGGGTCAACAAGCCTAGCCAGACATTCTGAAACCACTTCTTTCCCTCTTAGCCATCTGAAGCAGCACCTCGGTGGGTTCTCTAGTAGATCCATCCAGGCATTTTGTTTGATTTACTAACCCTTTCGGGCCGACAAGCCTAGTCAAACAAATGGATCTCACTGGGGACCAAACAAGCCTTGTCTGGCTTACTAACCCTTTCGGGCTAAACAGGCTAGCCAGACATACTAATCACCCTAGGATCAACAGGCCTTGTCTGACTTGCTAACCCTTTCGGGCCAACAAGCCTAGCCAAACGTACCCTACCCTAGGCTGAACTACCACACCACTGCAACCTTCTACCATCTTCTTCATTCCCTCTTTCAAGGGAGGTCCTTTTGGACTACGCCAAGCTTGTCTCGAAAGTATGAAACAGAGGCTTAGTCAACATGTGTGCCACTTGTTCCTTTGTAGGAACATACTCGAGCTTTACAACTCCCTTTTGCATCTTGTTCTTTGTCATTCTTCTCTTGCACATCTGCAACTGCATCGTTCTTCTCTTGTACATCCGCAACTGCGTCATTCTTCTCTTGTACATCTACAACTTTATCGTGCATCTGCAACTTCATCATTTCTTCTTTTGTAGGTGATTGCATACAATCCTACAAGTCAAATATAGTTATATGATTAGAAACATTTCATAACATATTCATAATGAAAAATTCTTATGCATAAAGATATATGTCATATAATCATGTAACTATATCCACTACTACAACATTCATCCATATCCCGTATACATACGGTAACTTTCTAGATGCCTTCCATCTCTACCAAGACATTATTACGAGTGTGCACTACTCCCAACATGTCAGCAAGGAGGTTTCATTCTAGATTAGCAATAGATTGTTGTACAGCACCATAATCCACTTACCCATTATAAGCATGTTAGTAGTAAACTGCCCACAAAAGGAAATACTCTAACATGCATAATACACTTCCTAAATCTAGGAACATATCTATGTACACAACTGAACAACTAGATATATAGGAAATGCCAATTCAAATACTTATCTTTGTTTGTTTGGTAGACTCCATCTTGATCTCTATCTTCTTGAATTACTGTAGTCTCTACCAATATGTTCAACTTCATCGTCTAATTATGAGGACCTGTTCCTATCTTGCTCATAATCGAAAATACTGAGCAAGTCTTCTTACACCACAGATCACATAGAACTGTGTATTGGTGTTGAATCTGTGTCCTACCAATGCATCCCTTCTTATCCAATGTTGAAATGGATACAAATATCATCTTTATCTTTCATCGGTAGAATTCTTTTAGATCATATTCCTCATCGCTTGAGGAATCTTCCCTTGCTTTCTTCTCAGCTGCAATACATTCATTCTTGGTTGCATTGAGAAAAACAATGGTCCGTTTTCTGCAACATGTTGGAGTGATCTTTCTGTTTGTAGCACTACCAACCCAATCAAAGTCATCATATCTCTGCAGGCAGATTCTCTGGTCACTCCCATATATGAGACAATACTCAATTGTATCCTTTAGGTACCACACCATTTGCTCTGAATATTTTTCTTGGATTAGGAAAATATCCTCTGGATTTCATCATACCTCTAATCCCAAGAATCATGTCAAGATTCTCGAACTTTGAGATCTACAGTAGTCATTCCCTCTAAGGTGGAGCACCATCCTCCCTCTGCATCTTGTACTCTCTGAATCAAGGCTTTGGAGTGACAAGTAGCTTCCTCTGCTACTAATCTTCTTTGTATCCATCTATGTCACCTATCAAGGTCACTGGATATCAAGATCCTCCATCTCGAACTTTGTTGCAAGTTTTCTCTTGCACCCATCTATGAGCTTCTCATCCTTTGTAGGCTTCTATCTTCAACCTTGTAGTAAAGGTTGGGATCTCCATCACTCTAGTTGATCCTCAAGCTCCTCATGTAATTGTATGTGATATCCCATGGGTGCCTACTGAGCTTGTACAAATCCTTCTGTGCATAGGTGGTTCTCTGTAGAGAGTCTCAAACCCTGTGGGTTGCTCGATTTGTTCTTCTAATTTGATTACACCAACTGTCTAGTGTAATATCCACCACTGAAGAGGTGTGTCTAGCCCCTAGAGCAGTGTCTTGCCATCATCGACTCTCTCTTTCTAATAGAAACCACGAACCTTGCTTTGTATCTTTTGATACTTCGATCTATTGTATTCTTGATCTTGTAGATCTACTTGGAAGACTTTACAAAACTTCCCTTCATGTCTCGAACTCATATCCAAACATCATTATGTATGATCGACTAGTACTTCTTGATCATATCATCCTTCCATTCTTCCTTCTTGGGACATTCTTCTGTAAAGTGTCCTTTCTCATCACAACTAAGTTGTGAGATGTCCTTTTGAATTCCTTTTATTCTTTGCGGGGATTTCTTCTTTCTTGTTGTTTCTCTTCTTGGCATGAGTTGTTAGGGCTTGATTGTCATATTCGTCCATCTCTTCTTCTTTTGCCATCAATCAATCTTCTTCTTACGTGCATTCCTCCATAGATGATCTTCCTTCTAGAACAACTCCCTTGACTGAACTTGGAAGACCATTCAAAGTTGTAATCTATGCTTCTGCTTCTTTGACATTGTTTCCAATGGCTTCCAATTGCTCCTTGAGCTGAGATCTCCAAGGATGATACATGTGATATCCAATGGAGACGGAAATACTCATCTTGGTTTTGACTAGGTCCTTCTTGTGCTTTGATTTGACTTCATCTCCCTCTGGATCTGCAACTTCTTCTTTGACATAGTTCTCCATGTCATGCTTCTTCAAATATGAGAAGCACTCTATACTTCCATGTTTAGAAGTTCTCGACTCTTTCAAGCTTGTCCTCAAGCTTGGTACTGTTTCTCATCATGATAAAAATGAGAACCTCAAATGCAAATAGAGAGGATAGAACTTACCAATGAGATTGCTTCAACTTGATGCTTGCTTGAAAATTCTTCTGGAAGACTGCTTCTTTCAGATCTGATTAGATAGAAATCTGCACCTCCTCCAGGCGAGCTGAGCAGCATACTTATTTTCCCAAAACTGTGGATAGAACTGCAAAATATTTGATGACCTAGTTTTCCCCAACAGTTGTGTTAGGTCAAAAATTGAGAATCCACGAAATGAAAAACTTCTTACATAGAAAGATGCGCCCTGCTAGCGCGAGTTTGATAGTCCTCCTTTTTCAACTGATCGATGGAGGGAAGTGCCTGAAATAGGAAGCCCTAGTTTTTTTCTCCAGTTTCTTCTGCAAAATTGACTGACCTTGTTTCTCCTATACCTCCAAATTTTTTGCTCCTCAAGGTCTGAAACTTCGTTCTAAGGTAGCCTAGTATGTTTTCTTTCCAACCCCATAGGTTAGAGCAGAATTGGATTTACCAAGTGGAACTTATGCGAAGTTTCCCAATGTGACTTATCTTTGGACTGTTCCACATAGCGAACTTGTACGGATTGCCACGTGTCACTGTTTCAGCTTCAGGGTCTGAAACTCAGACCACAAAATCTACAGTCAGTGCACTATCTATAACATCTTGCGAAATCTCATTTGGACCTTCCTAGCCCGAGATATAGCAATTCTCCCAAGGTCACCTATTTATGACTGTATTCTGGAGGAGGTTGGAACCCTGATTTGGAGGAATCATAGCTCCTACATTAAAGTGAATCTGGGGTTGAAACTTGCACACAAAGCACAGCAAGATTTCCTCTTCGGCCTGTAAAAGTTTCAACTCCTGAGCCTTCGCCAATATTGAGTTAGCGAAAATGCCAAGATGACTAGATTTTTTCTTCTAAGGCTTTTCAGGCATGAAACCCTAATCTCCAGTAGTTGTAGTTGTAGCTGTAGCAGTATTTCGGCTGCACAAAGACATCTTTCAAGGTGGCTCGGATACCATGTTAGAATTTTTAATGGTTATACAAGATCTAAAAACATTTAGCTTCATAACATCATAAGCAAAGGATCACTGAATGAAAGACAAGCACAGCAATGCAAAAGAACACAGAGATTTATCCTGGGAAACCCTCATGGGGTAAAAAACCCAATAAAACTCTCTATATAGAATTCGACTAAGTACAGTGTAAAACCCCAGCAAAAAGATAGGTGTTCCTCTTCCATGGTATACTTTCTCTCTCTCTTGCGCAATGCTTGAGTGTAAGGTGTCTCAATGATAGAGGCGCCTCACCTATTTATATTCATCAGGTGAGTGAGTCAAATAACTAACTAGGTCGACCAGGTTATTTAATTAGGGCTGACCTACCTAGGAAGACTCAAAATAACATTTATAAAATACTTTTGTGTGTACTATTGCCCCGACTTACAACGGAGGGTTTACCTCGTGACTTTTACATGACCAATTACATAAAGGACATCTCCGAACGGAGGAATAATATATCTGAAGGAGGAATACAATAAAAATACAATAGAATATCTTCTGAAGTTACATTTATTTAACAAGTGAACCACTGCAGCCTCTAGCTCGCACTCGAATAACCCTGAAAGCAACTTCCTTAGCCACATTCCCTCACATGCAGCCAAACTGGCTGCCATGTACTCAGCCTCTGTCAAGCTCAATGCAATTGACTTTTGCTTCCTGCTGAACCAAGAGACAACCCCTAACCAAATGCTGAAGCAGCAACCTGAAGTGCTCTTCCGGTCTTCTACACATCTTGCCCAGTCAGCATCTGTGAAGCCTACTAATTGTACATTCCCACTACCCTCATAAACCAACCCATGCTCCATTGTACCTCTGATGTAGCGAAGCACGTGCTCTACAGCTGTCCAATGTACTCTTCGAGGGTCCACCATGAACTGGCTCAAAGAGTTGACTGCAAAGCTAATGTTTGTCCGTGTGTTGACCAGATACATGAGCGACACAATGTAGTATCAAACTCGTCTGACCCCGATGCATCAATCTTCCTCCAGTTGGAAACTAGAGGTATGGACATGGGCTACAAATCCACCATCTTGAATCTCTTCAAGATCTACACTGCATACTTCCCTTGTCCAATGAAGAAGCACCCATCTCTTTGCCAAACCTCCAAGCCTAGGAAGTAATGCATCAACCCAAGGTCTTTCATCTCAAACTCAACTGCAAGGTTGGACTTGCAGTCGTCAATCAGCCTCTCATCTCCTGTAAGAAAGAGATCATCTACATACAATACCAGTATGAGAGGCACCTCACCTGACAAGAAGTACAGGTTGGGGTCCGCCTCACTCCGTTGGAATCCCATCTCCCGTAGCTAGTTGTGTATCGTCGAGTACCATGCCCGAGGTGCCTGCTTGAGCCCATAAAGAGCTCTCTACAACCTACATACATGTGTCTCCCTTTTCTCCACATCAAACCCCTTGGGTTGCTTAATGAATACCTCCTCTATAACTTCGTTGAGGAAGGCAGTCTTGACGTCCATTTGATGAACACGTCAACCTATCTCTACTACTAACGAGATAATGGTTTGAATAGAAGAATATCTGGCGACAAGGGTGAAGGTCTCCTCATAGTCAATACCGTCCTTTCGTCTATTTGCATGCTTTACCTTGTAGATCCATCCGGATCCCACGACCCGTTTTCCCTCTGGCCTCTACACAACTTCCCATACTCAATTTTTCATGATGGAGTCATACTCCTCAACCATAGCCTCTTGCCACACATCATGTTGTGCAGCCTCCTCAAAACCGGAAGGTTCGGAGTTAATCAACTCCGTCATCAATACCATATAGCTAAGTCTCTCTGGTGGTTTGCTCTGTCTCATGGAGCTCTGTGGAAGAGTCACCTGCCTGGAATCATGAACTATGGACCTAAACCACTTAGTCATAGCCTAGTGTCCACCTGTTGAGGTTGCTGGATGTCCTCCTCCTGTTGCGGCTCATCCTCCAAGTCAATGACCAAAGGATCCTATCCACCTAACTCCCTCTGACTATCAAAACTTGTGCTTTGCGTTTGTACCTATAACTCTTCTAACTTGACCCCTGATATCTGTGATGGTTGCACCTGTGTTGGTAAGTCCATAGATCTCCACAAGGCTCTTTCCTCATCAAGCTGGACATCCCTACTCACAATGATCCTCTTGCGAGCAAGAATATATATTATGTATGCCTTCGAAGTATCGATGTAACCAACAAGTAACCCCTTCACTGTAGAAGGGTCCAACTTCTTCCTAGTGTCAGCATGAATGTGACAATCCCAGAGACTCCCAAATATGCGCAAGTGGCTCACGTCTGGTCTAGTGCCTATGAAGACCTCCTCGGGTGTCTTCCTCCCGAAAGTTGTGTGGGGACACTTGTTCAAAATGTAAACTGGGGTCATGTATGCCTTGGCCATAGGAATAGTGGCAATCCCTCGTCAAATAGCATGGCCTTGGTTGCTCCTAGCAATGTCATGTTCTTCCTCTCCGCCACTCCATTCTGTTGCGGGGTATGAGCCACAGTATGCTCCTTCTTGATCCCCTCCGATGAAAAAATACTCCAAGAACTCATTGGAGGTATACTCAACCCCATTATCCGTCCTCAATACGCGAATCTTCCTTCCTATCTAGTTCTCTACGAGAGTCTTGAACTCCCGAAACCGCTAAAAGACCTCTAACTTGGCCTTCAAGAAATAGAGCCAGGTCTTCCTGGAATAGTCATCAACGAAAGTGACGCAATAATTGTAGCCATTGAACGATTGGACACTCATGGGTCCACAAACATCTGAATGCACCAAGTCCAAGGTCCCCTTAGACTTGTACTCACTCTGTGGGAAAAGCTTCTTGATGTTCTTCCCCAATGCACAACCCTTGCAATAGTTATGCTTCTCCTCCTATACCTGAGAAACTCCAATGATTGTCAGTCTTAAATTCCTCAGTGCTCCATGGTGTAAGTGTGCCATCCTCCTATGCCACAACTCACCCTGACTGATGTTGTTGTCGACTAGAGCCTTTGTAGACTCAAAGTGTAGTCTGTACCCTTCCTGCTCTAGATCCCAATCACTCGATCCAAACTCCTGTCTAACCCATTGCATCTGATATACACCCTATGATCTCGGAACATCACCTGAAAGCCCTTGTCCTCCAGGATGGAAACAGATATGAGGTTCTTGGTCAACCCTGGAACATACAATATGTCAGCAAAACTGCAGAGTTTGCCAAGCTCCCTCTGAAACGAAACAATACCAACTCCCTGCACCTAATACTGCGGATCATCACCCAGCTCAATGTGGTGATTTAATCCACCCTCTTGCAAACTCTTGAAGAACCTCTTTTGTCCTGTCATGTGACAAGATGCTCCACTATCAACGTACCAAATGTTATTTCCTGTGGTGCTTTCCATGCAAGCTATCAAAAAAAAAACCTCATCAAAGTTTTTGTTGAATTCCTCCACCTCTGGAGAATCTACCATCTGGGTATTGTTCTTCTTCTTCCTGTCTGGGCACTGGGAGGCAAAGTGTCCTTGCTTGTGGCAGATAAAATATTTGACTTTGGACATGTCAATGTTCTTCTTACCACCTTTCTTTTTCTTTACCTTACCCTTTCTCTTCCCTGCTAGGGCTAGAGCTTCTTCATCCACAATATGTGGGGCAATGCTGGATGAACCTGAACCTTGACCCATGTGAGTCTCCTCTTGCACAAAATCATCCCACAATCTCTATCAATCATGGAGCTTCTATGGAGCTTCTCCCCTACCCACCACACCTTTTACAAAGGTGTCCCATGGCTTAGAAAAGCCATTGACAGCTATACGAACTAGCTACTCATCCTTAGTCTTAGATCCAGCTGCTCCAAGCTCATCTCTGATCTGTGTGAACCTTATGAGATAAGGCACCACTCCTTCACCCTTGGCCATCTTAATACTGCATATCCTCTCGTGCAGCACCATCTTCCGGTTTTCGTTCTTGCTTTGGTAAAGTCCTTTCAAAGCCGCCTTCCAAATTTCCAATGCGGACTTCTTCCTGGAAAGGTGAGGAACTATGTGGTTCTTCGCCCCATCCAAGATTATCAATATAGCTCTAGAGTCTAACTTCATCCAACTTGCCAACTTTGTCAGATCTTTGGGCGCAACCTTTGTGGAGTGAATATGCTCCTTTGCATCACTGACATCTAGGATCCTTATGATCCTTTCTTTCCAAGTACAAAAGTTCTGAGCACCTTGGAGTCTATCCTCAACTCTCAACTGTACGGCCATAGTGAAGTGTGTAAGTTTTCCTTTAATATTCAAACTAGGGCTAAACAGTGCATGCAAATCTCTACTGATAACCACACATGGATATCTTTTACAGTATGCACTGGAATATAAAACTGAGAAATAAATCACAACATCACATCACAATATTGACACTATTATTTTGGGTATGGAAACCCCCGGAAAAACCCAAGATGGGAAAACCGGTGCAGCAGTCAAATATAGATTTTATTATGAGAAAATATGGAACTTTTATAATCACTGCAAATTCACCCAAACCTGGCGAATGCAGTACCCGGCAGAATCACTAGGTAAATCCCAGCTAAGCCTCAACACCCTCCTATGTGAGTGTGTACGACCCAGCGATACGAAGCTCGGGGATCTTGCTGCTCGCTTCTCCGTCTTCTCATTTAAATCTTGTGTATGACTTTCTCTCCCCGTCTGTATGATGTCTCTGTCGGAATGCAAGTGTGTGTGTCCTCTCCACCAATTGATCTTTCTTTTATAACTTTAGGTAAAGCAAAAACCCTAATTTCACTTTCACTTTAACTAGTGGTAAAGCAAAAACCCTAATTTCACTTTCACTTTAACTAGTGTTTCACTAAAGTTAATTTAGATCACTTTAATTTATTTTCCAAAGTAAACTTGGGAAAAGAAAATTAAATACAAGTGGTTTCTTAATTTAAGTCTTTTGCATGCAAGAACACATGCATGCAGGAAGACCTTCCTTGTTGCTACTAGTTTAACACTACCTCTCAACGACGAAGAGATTCGGTAGCAACCCCAACTTATCCCTGAACTTCACAAAACTCTGTCTACAAAGTGCCTTGGTGAAAATGTCCGCCACCTGCTCATTTGTCTTTATGTACTCCAACCAAATGGTTCCCCTCTGAATGCAATCTCTCAAGAAGTGGTACCTGATGTCTATGTGTTTGCTTCGGTCATGGAACACTGGATTTTCAGACAACCTAATGCCACTCTGATTATCACAGTGAACTACTGTAGCCTCTAGCTCACACTCGAACAACCCTGAAAGTAACATTCTCAGCCACATACCCTCACAAGCAGCAATGCTGCCTGCCATGTACTCATCCTATGCCAAGCTCAATGCAACTGACTTTCGCTTCCTGCTGAACCAAGAGATAACTCCTAACCCAATGCTGAAACAACAACCTGAAGTACTCTTCCGGTCCTCTACACATCTTGCCTAGTCAGCATCTGTGAAACCTGCTAACTGTATACTCCCCCTACGCTCATAAGCCAATCCATACTCCATTGTACCTTTGATGTAGTGAATTATGTGCTTCGCGGCCGTCCAATGCACTCTCCGAGGGTCCACCATGAACTGACTCAAAAATTTGACTGCAAAGTTGATGTCTGGTCGAGTGTTGACCACATACATAAGTGATCCGATAAGCTGACGATACAAGGTAGGATCAAATCCGTCTGACCCTGATTCATCAATCTTCCTCCAGTTGGAAACTAGAGGTATGGCCATAGACTTGCAGTCCTCCATCTTGAATCTCTTTGGGATCTCTACTGCATACTTCCCCTGTTCGATGAAGAAGCATCCATCTCTCTACCAAACCTCCAAGCCCATAAAGTAATGCATTAGCCCAAGGTATTTCATCTCAAACTCCACTGCAACGTTGGACTTGCAGTCTCCAATCAGCCTCTCATCTCCCGTCAAAAAGAGACCATCGACAAATAAGACCAGTATTAGAGGCACCTCACCTATCAAGAAGTACAGGTTGTGGTCAGCCTCACTCCGTTGAAATCTCATCTCCCGTAGATAGTTGTCAATCCTCAAGTACCATGCTCGAGGAGCCTGCTTGAGCCCGTAAAGAGCTCGATGCAGTCTACAAACATGCGTCTCCCTGTTCTCCACATCAAACCCCTCTGGATGGTCAATATACACCTCCTCCTCTATCACTCCGTTGAGGAAGGCAATCTTAACGTCCATCTGATGGACTCGCCAACCCATCTCAGTTGCTAGTGAGATAATGGTCTGAATGGAAGAATACTTGGCAACAGGCGAAGGTCTCCTCATAATGAATACCCTCCTTCTATGAAAACCCCTTTGCCACCAAGCATGCCTTGTACTTCTCCACGCTTTTGTCTGTTGCATGCTTCACCTTGTAGATCCATCTGGATCCCACCACCTTTTTCCCCTTGTGGCCTCGGCACAACCTCCCATACCTGGTTTTTCATAATGGAGTCATACTCCTCAACCATAGCCTCCTGCCACACATCATGTTGTGGAACTTCCCCGAAGCTGGAAGGTTCAAAGTTAATCAACTCTTTCATCAGTGCCATGTAACTAAGCCTCTCTGGTGGTACACTCCATCTAAAAGTTCTTTGTGGAAGATCAACCTACCTGGAATCTTGTACTACGGACCTAAACCACTTGGGCCTTGGCCTAGTGTCAACCTGCTATGGCTGCTGGATATCCGTCTCCTACTGCAGCTCATCCTTCAAGTCAATGACTGAAGGATCCTGTCCACCTGACTCCCTCTAACCACCAAAACCTATGCTCTGTGTCTGTACCTGTACCTGTACATCTGGCTCCTCCAACTTGACCCCCGACTCATGTGTTGGCTGCTGCTCTACTGGTAAGTCCAGAGATCTCCGCAAGGCCCTGTCCTCATCGAACTAGACATCCCTACTCACACTAATCCTCTTGCGAGCAGGAATGTAAACTCTATATTCCTTCGAAATCTCATTATAACCAACAAGTAACCCCTTCTCTCCAGATGGGTCCAACTTCTTCCTATTGTCAGCATGAACATGACAATAGCAGACACTGCCGAATATGTGAATGTGAGTCACATGTGGCATGGTGCCTGTGAAGACCTCCTCTAGTGTCTTCCTCCCCAAAGCTGTGTGTTCTGAATGTATACTGCAATCATGTATGCCTCGGCCCAGAGGAATAGTGGTAATCCCTGATCAAATAGCATGGCCTTGGCTACTCCAACCATCGTCTTGTTCTTCCGCTCTTCAACTCCATTCTGCTGTGGGGTATGGGGCACAGTGTGCTCCTTCTTGATCCCCTTTGCCGAACAATACTCCATGAACTCATTGGAGGTGTACTCACCCCCGTTGTTTGTCCTCAACACCCAAATCTTCTTTCCTATTTGATTCTCCACAAGAGTCTTGAACTCTCGAAACCTCTCAAAGACCTCTGACTTGGCCTTCAGGAAATAGATCCAGGTTTTCCTGGAATAATCATCAATGAAGGTTACATAGTAACTGTAACCACTGAATGAATGGACACTCGTAGGTCTGCATACATCAGAATGCACCAAGTCCAAGGGCTCCTTAGACTTGTGCTCACTCTGTGGGAAAGGCTTCTTGATGTTCTTCCCCAAAGCACAACCCTTGCAGTGGTTATGCTTTTTCTCCTATACCTGAGGAACTCCAATGACTGCCGGTCTCAAATGCTTCAGTGCTCCATGGTGTAAGTGTGCCATCCTCCTATGCCACAACTCACCCTGACTATTGTTGTTGATGTTGCTGCCGACTAGAGCCTTTGCAAGCCTAAAGTGTAATCTATACACTTTCCCGCTCCTTCTGCCAATCACCCGATCCAAGGTTCTTGGCCAGTCCTGGAACATATAACACATCAGCAAAACTGAGGGGTTTGCCAAAATCCCTCTCAAATGAAACAGTGCCAACTCCCTACGCCTGATACCGCGCATCATCACCCAGCTCAACGTGGATGCCTGTTCCACCCTCCTGCAAGTCTCTGAAGAATCTCTTCTGTCGAGTCATGTGACTAGATGCTCCACTGTCAATGTACCATATGCTGCTCCCTGTGGTGCTTGCCATGCAAGCTATTAAGCAAAACTCCTCATCGAAGTTCCTGTTGAACTCATCCACCTCTGCAAATCCAAGCATCTGAGTGTTAATCATCTTCTTCCTGTCTGGGCACTAGTAGGCAAAGTGTCCCTGCTTGTGGTAGATAAAACACTTGACCTCTGACACGTCAAGGTTCTTCTTACCATCCTTCTTCCTCTTTGCCTTCCCCTTTCTCTTCCCTGTAAGGGCTAGAGCCTCCTCATCCACAATCTGTGGGGCACTGTTGGATGAGCCTGATCCCTGACCCATGCGGGTCTCCTCCTGCACAAAGTCATCCCATAGTCTCTGCCAATCAGGGAGCTTCTTCCTAGCCACAACACCTTTGACAAAGGTGTCCCATGGCTTAGAGAAGCCATTTAAGGCTATCCGAACTAGCTCCTCATCCACTGTCTTAGAGCCAACAACTCCAAGCTCATCCTTGATCTGTGTGAGCCTCGTGAGATAAGGCACCACTCCTTCTCCCTTGGCCATCTTGGTGTTGCGCATCCTCTCTTGCAACACCATCTTTCGGTTCTCGTTCTCGCCTTAGTATAGACTCTCCAAAGCCGTCCACATCTTTGTTGCGGTCTTCTTACCAGAAAGGTGAGGGACTATATGGTCCTTCACTCCATCCATGATAATCAGCATGGCTCTGGAATCAATCTTCTTCCAAGCTGCTAGATCTGTCGGATCTGTGGATGCAACCTTCGTGGAGTAAATGTGCTCCTCTACATCACTGACATCTAGGAGCCTTGTGATCCATTCTTTCCATGTAGGAAAGTTTTGAGCACCATGGAGTCTATCCGCAACTCTCAACTGCACGGCCATTGTGAAGTGTTACCTATCAAACCCTAGATCTCCTATCTAAGTTTGTGTCTTCAATAGATATGCCCCCGATCTATCATTGTTGCTGCAAATCTCTCAGCTTTAGCTCACCAGAGCTCTGATACCATGTAAGTTTTCCTTTAATATTCAAACTAGGGCTAAACAGTGCATGCAAATCTCTACTGATAACCACACATTAATATCTTTTACAATATGCAGTGGAATATAAAACTGAGAAATAAATCACAACATCACATCACAATATTGACACTATTATTTTGGGTATGGAAACCCCCGAAAAAACCCAGGATGGGAAAACCGGTGCAACAGTCAGATATAGATTTTCTTATGAGAAAATATGGAACTTTTACAATCACTGCAAATTCACCCAAACCTGGCGAATGCAGTACCCAAAAAAATCATTGGGCAAATCCCAGCTAAACCTCAACACCCTCTTGTGTGAGTGTACGACCCAGCTGTACAAAGCTCGGTGATCTTGTTGCTCGCTCCTCCGTCTTCTCAGCTAAATCCTCTGTCTGACTTTCTCTCCCTGTTTGTATCCTGTCTCTGTCGGAATACAAGTGTGTGTCCTCTCCACCAATTGATCTCTCTTTTATAACTTTAGGTAAAGCGAAAACCCTAATTTCTCTTTCACTTTAACTAGTGGTAAAGCAAAAACCTTAATTTCACTTTCACTTTAACTAGTGTTTCACTAAAGTTAATTAAAAACACTTTAATTTATTTTCCAAAGTAAACTTAGGAAAAGTAAATTAAATACAACTGGTTTCCTAATTTAAGTCTTTTGCATGCAAGAACACAAGTATGCAGGAAGACCTTCTTTGTTGCTACTAGTTTAACAAAGTGTACCTATCAAACCCTAGATATGGACTCTAGGTTTGTGTCTTCAATAGATTTTCCCCTATTCTATCAATACAGTTGCAATTTCTCAGATCTAGCTCAACAGAGCTCTAATACCATGTAAATTTTCTTAAAACCCACACTCGAGCTAAACAATATATTTTAATTTTTACTGATAACCACACGAGTTTCTTTACTAGTAATGCAGCAGAAAATAAATACTGAGAAACATTCAACAATAATCACATCAATATAGACAGTATTTTTGGGTATGGAAACCCCCAGATAAAACCCGAGATGGAAAAATCGGTGCAGCAGTCAGATATGAAATTTTATTACGAAGATATAGAACAAGTACAATCCAAGGTTCAATACACCCAACCTGGCAAAACAGAACCTCTACAAAATTATTGAGCAAGCCCAGCAAACTTGTACATCACCCCCTACGCAGTTGTACGGCATCCTACGTCAGCAGAACGGTCCTCTACGTCAACAGTACGGATCCATACGGTCTCCTACATCGGTTGTACATAATCCGTACGGTTGATGTACGGCCTCCCTCTGATGTGTACAGCCTCCCTCTGCGTGATCTCTTACGGCCCTATGCTCTGCCTAGTCAACCAACGAATCCCCCGGGTGAGTGTTCCTCCGTCTTCTCAGCAAACTTCTCTGTCTGACTTATTTGTTTGTTTGTATCTCTCTCTGTATGTGTCCTCTCCACCAAATCTTCTTTTAACTCAATGGCTAAGCGAAAACCCTAACCCTCACTATGGATCAATGGATGAGATCATCCGCTGAGATCAATGGCCAAGATTAGATTAGCCATCACTTAAATTATTTCACTTTTCACTTTATAAAATTGATTCCATTAAGTCAAAATCAAATTAGATTAACTAATGTATTTTCCTAAGTCTAAACTTAGGAAAATCACATTAATACATTTGGTTTCTTGTTTAATGTCTTCTAGCATGCAAGGACACATGTAATGATAGAAGACCTTCCTTGTTGCCACTTTCTAACATAATGAAGGCAAATTGTACACCAGAACTAGCATGAAAAGGAAATCATGGTGCCTACAACCATTGTCTTTTTTCTCTTATTATCACACAAAGTGGTACTTCAGGTGAGCAGTCCAAGAACGGAGGAGTTGTCACCTCCTATGCTCCTCTCACATTGGGTTGGTTCGTGCCATCTCAAGTGAGGTACCACTAGATGTTGCTTCTCATCTACCAATTCAACCCAAGAAGAATAAGACATATCAGTAAACATAGAAAGTTTATGAAAGATAAATAACTGAAACTTAGGGGATCTAGCAATTAAAGTGCCTTCCCCTTGCACTATGTTAGTATGGAGTCAAATTAAAAACTGAACAAGGGTTCGGGTGATGACGGAGAAATCCAATTGGGCATCTGCTTCAAATCAATCTCACAAGATCAAGGCATCTTGATCAGTGTTCTAAAAATCGACTAAACCAAATCTGGAATCAATTGGTTCAACCCTCGAAGTCACTAGACAGAACGACGGTTCTATAACAAACCAATTGGTTCCATTCCTTCCTGTCCTAATTCCTAAACTAGTCCAGACCCAACAGCGTGGAAAATTGAAATGTTGGTTCTCGTACTATAGCGGTCTAGAGCCACCAACACGGAAAAACCAAATAAATAATGAAAAAAGGCACCAACGATTGAATGATCTTGTCTTCATGCAGTACAACGTTCAAATGAGGCACAACTAATAGCACCAAGCGCTAGCACCGATCGTCACTGACAAGCCAAAGGAGTTATGCTGAAAACCTAATTTCAAATCTGTAAAAGCTTGAAACAGTGTTGAAACCCTAATTTCATATCTAAAAAAACAACCTTTAAATAGTGTTGGATAAAAATGCAAGAATAACACTAGCTCCAATACCATGTTCAGATTTTATGAGATAGTAGGTCTATGGTGATCTCTTTAACAAACCCTAATCCAACAAAAAGAAATTGCAGAAATGTCACAATAGTTGACATAGATCACAAAAAGATGGAAGTGAAATAGTAAAGGTTCCCTTGGGTAAAAGAATGAATGAATTCACCTGAATGAGATTATTAGAAACGAGATGATCTGTGTTAAACAAATGACTTAGGGTTTAGGGCACTAACTCTTAAAGGGAGACTAGGTCGGCCTTGGAATAAAAGACACTAAAGTGTAATAATGGGTGTAACAACCCCAACCCACCACTACCCATAGGTAAGCCCATTGAGGACTTCAACAACCAACATAGTGGACTGGTACATGGCCACAAGTTAAGATTACACACCTCAACAAAAGCATTGGAGAAGAGTGAATCCATGCTTTGTAAGTCTAGACCCAATTGTTAGATACCGATGAAGTGCAAACCACACAAACAGTTTCTTAGGCTCAAGAAGAGCTTTGCAAATCCTCTCAATCATAAGGTGCCAAACACTAGGCGAGCTCTTCACAAGCCCAAAGGGTTAGTTCAACCAGTTTCCGCCAATGTTGTTGGGCATTTGGCTAGTTTTATGCCAACAGGAGCCCTATTTGAATTTCCCCATGTAAGATGCACTAGTCTACGATGACAGGTTTACTAAGGATGCCATCGACGAATGTGGAAAAGCATCCCTTGGGTTTCCTCGCAAGGTTTTCCTTGGAAAATAAAAAAAGTGAGCTCTGTGTGCCCCTAAGCTTAATGAAATTATATATTAGATCATTTCCTTTCTGCAAGAAGGAAATGTAGAGGCATGTAAGATATTCCAAGCACGATCCTTCCAATGCCAAAATGTTAAGGGAGGTCCATGACTAAATATGGAAGGAGGGAATTAAGAAACAAACCTAAATATCTTATTGAAAACCCCATTGGTAGAATCCATAATCTATATTGGCTCTTGAGCTCACTTCAATATAGTAACTCCATAGAGAAGGTAACATAAAGAGTAGGAACTACACCGAATCTTTAATAAAATTTGAAAGAGCATCAAAGCATTGAGAATAACCTAAAGACCTACCTTCTTGAAGGAGATTGATGAATTGTGTTGTGCTTTTAATGGCTTTCGAATTCATTGTGTTTGAGATTTTTAAATCATTAAAAGCAATCTCAAAGACTATGAAATCCTTCAACATCAAACTTGTGTTTTACAGCATAGAAGAAAGAATCGTCAATTTTTTTACCGATGTCCTGAAAAATCATGAGATTTTCGGGCCGACGATTTTTTTCGATGAAAAAATCGTGATTTCTAGAAAAAATCGGACATCGCACGGTGAAGGAAAAAATCACGATTTTTACCTAAAAAATCTTGCCACAACCCTAAACCACGCCACGTCTTCTGTCTAGGTTCTTTAAAGGCGATTTAGGGTTAGATTTGGGCATTTCTCCTTGGAGAACGACGCGGGAGAGGGAAATCTTTTCATTGTTTCACACTCACGAATTTATCCTTCGTGTCCAGGAGGGTTTTATCAAGATTCAAGCACACCAACAGGGTTTTATCAAGATTCAAACAGTGGTGCAGTCTTCTTTCTGTCTTGGCATTTGAAGGGCAGTTTGAGCCCGTTGAGGGATATGTGAAGGGCGTTTAGGGTTTGAAGAGCTCTTGCTCAAGGGAAAACGCAGAGGTAAGTTATTTTTTGTTAAATCTATGTTGTCAGGTACCCATACCCCATTATCATGCGGAATTAAAAATTTCATCGAGAACCTTTATTGTTCATTGAAACACAAGGCATGCCCGCGAACCACTTCTCGACATTTCCAATACTGTCACGCTCCCTCCCGTCTTTCATTGAGCAGTTCGACGATCTGCAAGGAAAGGTCTCAGAGGAGATCGGACGGCGAAGAGAAAACGCAACGGAAATCAACGATCACAAACGATCCCACAGCTGAAACCAAATCGACGGCTCAAAATCCACCCGCAAAAAGCAACGATGCGGAAAGCCCGAGTTGCGGGATCGGAAAGTTACGAAGATTGCAATCTCACTTCCCGCAACCCGCATCCCGCATCGGGAACTGATCAACGGCGAAGAATCATCCCGCGAAGATTGACGGTGCGAAAACTTGAATTGTGGGACTGGGAATTGTGGAAATCGCGACACCGTGATCCTGCATCCCGCATCGAAAAGGACCATTGCAGAACGAAAACTACAAAAAGCCATAATTCTCAAAAAGACATCCCGCACCCCGCATCCCGCAAGTTGCGGAAAAGAAAATTTCTAGCAGGAAACGCAACTTTTTAACTAAAGTCTTGGATCGATTTGATCATTCAGGCCATCACCAATCTGACCAATCTAACACTGTAACTTAGTTTAAAATGCATGGAGGGAAAACATACATATATGCCTATAATTGCAGTTATTCAAAGGAACAATGCATCAATTCAACACAGCAACATGTTCATCAGATTCCATCAAGCAATTACAATGCAAAAAATACAATTGCAGAGATTAACATAGACAAGAACACTTATCTTGAACAAAACTAGTCCCGCAACCAGCTATGTCGCTACAACGTTCCACCCAACCATAGGCCAGTGCACTCATCAATATCTCAGCGACACCGCCACCCTCGAGCTAGGCATGATTTCCTCAAGGAATAAGGGAACACTGGCAGACTCATACATAGCCAAGGGTGCAACAAAACTCGGCCAATCCAACACAGTTGGATTTATCAGGCTATAAGGGAAAACAAACCAAAAGATGGGTTTCACAGGCCACTCAGCCAAGCCATCTCACAGTTGGGTTTCATAGACTGTTCACAGTGAAGCCAACATTCACTTCAATAAAGTAACTCCTTAGAGAAGGTAACATAAAGAGTAGGAACTACACTGAATCTTTAATAAAAATTGAAAGAGCATCAAAGCATTGAGAATAACCTAAAGACCTACCTTCTTGAGGGAGATTGATGAACTGTGTTGTGCTTTTAATGACTTTCGAATTCATTGTGTTTGAGATTTTTAAATCATTACAAGCAATCTCAAAGACTATGAAATCCTTCAACATCAAACTTGTGTTTTACAGCATAGAAGAAAGAATCGTCAATTTTTTGCCGATGTCCTGAAAAATCGCGAGATTTTCGGGCAGACAATTTTTTCCAATGAAAAAATCGGACATCGTGCGGTGAAGGAAAAAATCGCGATTTTTACCTAACAAATCATGCCACGACCCTAAACCACGCCGCATCTTCTGTCTGGGTTCGGCGATTTAGGGTTAGATTTGGGCATTTCTCCTTGGAGAACAACGAGGGAGAGGGACATCTTTTCACTGTTTCATACTCACGAATTTATCCTTTGTGTCGAGGAGGGTTTTATCAAGATTCAAGCACACCAGGAGGGTTTTATCAAGATTCAAACAGTTGTGCAGTCGTTTGTCTGTCTTGGCATTTGAAGGGCAGTTTGAGCCCGTTGACGGACATCTGAAGGGCGTTTAGGGTTTGAAGAGCTTTTGCTCAAGGGAAAACGCAGAGGTAAGTTATTTTTTGTTAAATCTATGTTGTCACGTACCCATACCCCATTATCATGCGGAATTAAAAATTTCATCGAGAACCTTTATTGTTCATCGAAACACAAGGCATGGCCGCGAACCACTTCCCGACATTTCCAATACTGTCACACTCCCTCCCGTCTTTCATTGAGCAGTTCGGCGATCTGCAAGGAAAGGTCTCAGAGGAGATCGGACGGCAGAGAGAAAACGCGACAGAAATCAAATCGACGGCTCATAATCCACCCGCAAAAAGAAACGATGCGGAAAGCCCAAGTTGCGAGATCGGAAAGTTACGAAGATTGCAATCTCACTTCCTGCAACCTGCATCCCGCATCGGGAACAATCAACGGCAAAGAGTCGTCCCGCGAAGATTAACGGTGCGGAAACTTGAATTGCGGGACTGGGAATTGTGGAAATCACGACACCGCGATCCTGCATCCCGCATCGGAAAGGACCGTTGCGGAACAAAAACTGCGAAAATCCGTAATTCTCAAAAAGACATCCAGCACCCTGCATCCCGCAAGTTGCGGAAAGGAAGATTTCTAGCAGGAAACTCAACTTTTTAACTTAAGTCTTAGATCGATTTGATCATTCAGGCCATCACCAATCAGGCCTATCTAACCCTGTAACTTAGTTTAATATGCATGGAGGGAAAACATACATAGATGCCTATAATTGCAGCTATTCAAAGGAACAATGCATCAATTCAACACAGCCACATGTTGATCACATTCCATCAAGCAATTACAATGCAAGAAATACAATTGCAGAGATTAACATAGACAAGAACACTTATCTTAAACAGAACTTGTCCCGCAACCAGCGATGTCGCTGCAACGTTCCACCCAACCATAGGCCAGTGCGCTCATCAATCTCTCAGCGACACCGCCACCCTCGAGCTGGGCATGATTTCCTCAAGGAATAAGGGAACACTAGCAAACTCATACATAACCAGGGGTGCAACAAAACTCAGCCAAGCCAACACAGTTGGGTTTATCAGGCTATAAGGGAAAACAAACCAAAAGATGGGTTTCACAGGCCACTCAGGCAGGCCATCTCACAGTTGGGTTTCACAGACTGTTCACAGTCAAGCCAACATTCACTTCAATATAGTAACTCCATAGAGAAGGTAACATCATAAAGAGTAGGAACTACACTGAATCTTTAATAAAATTTGAAAGAGCATCAGAGCATTGAGAATAACCTAAAGACCTACCTTCTTGAGGGAGATTGATAAATTGTGTTGTGCTTTTAATGGCTTTCGAATTCATTGTGTTTGAGATTTTTAAATCATTAAAAGCAATCTCAAAGACTATGAAATCCTTCAACATCAAACTTGTGTTTTACAGCATAGAAGAAAGAATCGTCGATTTTTTGTCGATGTCTTGAAAAAATTGCGAGATTTTCGGGTCGACGATTTTTTCCGATGAAAAAATCGGACATCATGCGGTGAGGGAAAAAATCGCGATTTTTTAGGTAAAAATCGTGCCACGACCCTAAACCACGCCACGTCTTCTGTCTAGATTCTTTAAAGGCAATTTAGGGTTAGATTTGGGCATTTCTCCTTGGAGAACGACGCGGGGGAGGGATATCTTTTCACTGTTTCACACTCACGAATTTATCCTTTGTGTCCAGGAGGGTTTTATCAAGATTCAAGCACACCAGGAGGGTTTTATCAAGATTCAAACAGTTGTGCAGTCTTCTTTCTGTCTTGGCATTTGAAGGGCAGTTTGAGCCCGTTGAAGGACATCTGAAGGGCGTTTAGGGTTTAAAGAGCTCTTGCTCAAGGGAAAACACAGAGGTAAGTTATTTTTTGTTAAATCTATGTTGTCACATACCCATACCCCATTGTCATGCGGAATTAAAAATTTCATCGAGAACCTTTATTGTTCATCAAAACACAAGGCATGGCCGCGAACCACTTCTCGACATTTCCAATACTGTCACGCTCCCTCCCGTCCCACAATATCTGGGTGACAGCTTGGCACAACTTCCAAGCTTCAAGAAACTCTTCTTTGCCCTCACTCTTAGGTAAACATGATCCCCAACACTGAACTCTCTGTTCACCCTATGCTTATCAGCATAGCTTTTTTGTCTGTCCTGGGCTGTTTTCATATTCTTCCTGATCTTTACAACCTCCTGCTCTATCTCCTTGAGCAATTCTGAACCAATCACAACTCTGTTCACTGGATTATCCTAAGTCACTAGTGTCCTACACCTCCTGCCATACAAAGCTTCATATGGACTCATCCCCAAGGATGCTTGTTGTCCATTGTTATAAGCAAACTCTACCAAGTGTAAATAATCTTCCCACTTTGTTGGTTTGTCCATCACGTACATGCGAAGCATGTCTTCCAGCACTTGGTTAACTCTCTTTGTCTGTCTATCAGTCTGAGGATGGTATGCGGTGCTGAAGTTTAGCTTTGTACCCAAATCCACAAACAATCCCTTCCAAAAATTGGAAGTGAACTTTACATCTCTGTCAGAGACTATTGCCTTTGGCAATCCATGCATCTCCTTCATGAAGATCTTTGCAATGTCATCAGTCTTATGCGTAGACTTAACCAATATAAAATGGGTTGCCTTTGTCAACTTGTCGACCACAACCATGATGGAACCATGTTGTCTCCAAGTCATTGGCAAAACTGTAATAAAATCCATGGAAATAACTTCCCATTTCCATTCTAGAACTGACAAAGGCTGCAACAAACCTGCTGGGTGTTGATGCTCAACCTTCACTTGCTGACATTTCATGCACCTGGAAATGTATTCAGCCATGTCCTTTTTCATTCCTAGCCAAAAGTACTGCTTTCTGGCTGTAGCAATTGTCTTCTGATATCCTAGGTGACCAGAATATGGAGCTTGATAGATCTCGTCCATAACAACTCTCCTCAAATCTGTTACATTTGGAATGTAAATTATGTTCTTATAAGTAAGAAGTCCATCTTCTTCCAAGTTATATCTCTCATACCTCTTTTCAAGGCTTTGCTGCTACAATTTGTCCTTGACCTACACATACAATTCATCTTCAGCAACATGATTAACAATCTGTTGCCTCAACTCCGATTGGCAAACACTAACGGATGCCACATGCATTTCCTGCACCTTCCTGCTGAGCGCATCATCTACCTTATTCCCTTTCCCCTTTATGTGCTTGATCTCAAAATCAAACTCACATAAAAACTCCAGCCATCTAGCTTGCCTAGCATTCAGAGTAGGCTGATCAAACAAATACTTCAGACCACAATGGTCTGTCCTTAGCTCAAATCTTCTGTCCATCAAGTAATGCTTCCACATCTTGAGAGCATGTACTATGGCTACAAGTTCCAGATCATGAGTAGCATAGTTCTTCTCATGTTCCTTCAACTTTCTTGACTCATAACATATCACGTGGTTGTCATGCATAAGGACTCCTCCAAGCCCTTGACCACATGCATCAGTACACACCACAAAATCTTTCTCTAGGTCTGCAACTTTCAAAACCGGTGCACTTGTGAGAAGATTCTTCAACCGCTGGAAGCTTTCTTCACACCTCACTGTCCATTCAAACTTTATGCCCTTCTTTTGAAAGGAAGTAATGGCATGTGCAACCTTGGAGAATCCTTCAATGAATCTCCTATAGTATCCTGCAAGTCCCATAAAAGATCTCACATCTATCACATTTCTTGGAGTATGCCAATTCATAATGGCTTCAATTTTTTTAGGGTCCACAGATATACCCTCTTCTGAAATAATGTGACCCAAGTACTGAATTCTATCTCTATAGAAGTCACACTTGCTCAATTTTGCATACAATCGGTGCTCCCTAAGCAATCGTAATGTCAATCTCAAATGCTCTTCATGTTCTTCCTCATTCTTAGAATAAACAAGAATGTCATCAAGGAAAACAAGAACAAACTTGTCCAAATACCTGGTGAAGACACTATTCATAAGGCACATTTATGTAGCTGGTGCATTTGTTAGACCAAATGGTACCACTACAAACTCATAATGCCCATACCTTGTTCTGAAGGTTGTCTTATGAATGTCTTCATCCTTGATTCTCACCTGATGGTAACCCGACCTCAAGTCAATCTTGGAAAATACCTTTGCTCCTCTCATTTGATCAAAGAGGTCATCAATCCTAGGCAAAGGATACTTGTTCTTTACTGTGACTTTGTTCAGCTGTCTGTAAACAATACACAATCTGAGTGTACCATCTTTCTTCTTTACAACAAAATTGGTGTGTCAATCTTGGAAAATACCTTTGCTCCTCTCATTTGATCAAAGAGGTCATCAATCCTAGTCAAAGGATACTTGTTCTTTACTGTGACTTTGTTCAACTGTCTGTAAACAATACACAATCTGAGTGTACCATCTTTCTTCTTTACAAACAAAATTGGTGCTCCCCAAGGAGACACACTCGGCCTGATATACGTTTTCTCCAACAGCACTTGCAGCTGCATCTTCAGCTCTAATATTTCCGGCGTACTCATTCTGTAGGGTGTCTTGGACACTGGTGTTGCTCCTGGCACAAGTTCAATCATAAAATCAATGTCCCTCGTTGGAGGAAGCCCTGGAATCTCATCGGAAAAAACATCCTTGAATTCCTGCAAAACCTGGAAGTGCTCCAACCTAGTAATTTCATTCTCTGTTGCCTTCACAATATGAACTGCATACAACTGGCAACCCTTCAACTACATTGCTGAAATTTCTTCCCTCGTTGGAGGAAGCCCTGGAATCTCATCGAGAAAAACATCCCTGAATTCCTGCAAAACCTGGAAGTGCTCCAACCTAATAGTTTCATTCTCTGCTGCCTTCACAATATCAACTGCATACAACTGGCAACCCTACAAAATTTCTTCAACTGCATTGCTGAAATCTGCCTCACAGAAATTACCTTTGGAATGCCTCTTACCACTCTCGGGTTCCCTTCTTCATCCATGCATTCAAAAGTCTTATGGTAACAATCAAGCTTTACCTTGTGAGCTTCTAACCAATCCATTCCAATGAGAACATCATAGGAATCAAGGGGTAGAAAATTTAGATCTACACAAGTGACCAATCCATTCATGACCAACGGACACTTCTCTACCACTTCACTAACATTTCTCTTAGTTCCAGTGGCTAGCTGAACTAACCACGATTTGTTATGCCTCAATTTCTTGAAAGCACAAATCTCCACTACTCTAGGAGCAATGTAACTGTGGGTAGAACCAGGGTCAACCAAAATAGAAACAGATTGCTCAGCAATCTTACCTGCAACTTCAACCACAGTTGACTGGTGGTTGGCCTAGCGGTCCTCCAGCACTGCGTAAATCCTAGGGACGGCCCTTGCTACTTGACCCACTGTTTCTGCCTCTTGAAGGTTGTAAGCTGGCCTTGCATTCTCATTCTCGAGTGGACAATACCGACGCATGTGGGGTCCTCCACATCTCCAACATTGGAGTGGTTCTCTGATCTGCTTTGGATCTCTTGGCTTTTCTCCCACCACTCTGGCGGGTTGCTTTTCAGCTTGGGATGGTTGCTTCTGCTGATTTCTAAAGTTATAAGGTTTAAAACCTTTCTTCCTTTGGTCAGACTTCTCATTCTTCTTGTCCTTTCAAGTCTTTTGATAGTCAAGTTTCCCTCTGCTTTGCTCATAGCAATACTTAGCTTTCTTTAATGCTTCTTCAAGAGTTCTAGGCTGACAAAACTCAATTTTGTCTTTGTAAGACTGAGGCAATCCGCTCAGGAAACGCTGGATTTTCACCTTCTCATCCTGGATGTACCTGACATATCTCAACAGCTCCAAGAACTTGTTTGCATACTCTTCCATGGTCTGTTGTCCCAACCTCAGCTCATGAAATTCTTTGATCTTGTCATCATAGTACCTGTCAGAGAGTGTTTATGTGGTGCGTCCTAAATAACAAGGTTCCTACCTGGGATGTGTTGCAGAAACGATCCTTTCAGGGACCAGGCTGGTGTGTGCTTTGTAAAAGGGAGTTGGAATCTTCTTGTCATTTGTTCCTCTCTTGCTCTTTCACGACTGCAGTTTGGAGGGAAGTATCTTCACTGGTTGGCTTCAATTGCCAGTGGGAAGGGGTATCAGTGGAAGCTGCGTGGGATTCTTGGTGGCGGAGGATAACGCATAAGAAACATAAGATTTTACCATTGCTGGTCATTTGGGGGATCTGGCTGGCCCGCAATAAGGCCATTTTTGAGGACATTCCTAACATTCCGGTAATCATAGGAGCACTGTCTGTGGGATATTATAAATCCTTTCCGGAATATATAAGGGTGGCTAGAGAACGAAGGATCTT
>LPNX010893903.1:194267-221614 GCA_001517045.1 Pseudotsuga menziesii
CAAGCATCTGTGTATGAACCAGTAGTATAGCTTTGATAGAAGACTTTTATAGTCTCATTTCAGATACCAGGTTTTGGATTTTGAAATTCACGATTAGTGAATCTACAGAATGTAATTTTGATCTCGAAAGATGAATGAAATTACGCTTTTTTTCCTTGGAAAAAAAAAAAGTACCTGTCAGAGAGGCATTTCTGCTTGAAATACATCTGGAACTGTTTCCACACAATTTTCCTTTCATTAATCTTCTTCACTTGCCTATAGTGCTCCCACCATATGGATGCCCTTCCAGTCAAATTGAAGATGGCTACTCTAGCCTTCATATTTCCAGAATAGTCCTGGACTTGGAAATACTTCCTGATCCCGAGAAGCCAAGCCTCAGCTTCTTGACCGTTCTTTGCCTCACCATTGAAGACAAGCGGCCTTGCCTTCTTAAACTCAACCCGTGAGCTGTTTCTATAACGTCTCCTTCGTTTTTCCCCATGAGATGAAGAGCTAGAATCCTCAGTGGATCCTTCCGAATCAGGAGGTCTACTAGAAGACCTTCTTCTTCTCTTTCTAGTACTACTCTTACTACCTTCTGGTTTTGTTGTATGTCGCCCCGAGCTCACCCGCCGTTGGATGTCTGTCAAACTTTGCAACATGGCAGCATTCAGCTGATGCTGCTCTTCTTGAGCTTTAATTAGGCTTCTCATGGTGGCTGCAATGTACAGCAGCGTCTCTTGAAATCTCCTTCCATTAGATTCTATATCATCATTTCCAGCTCAGAAGTTTCCCCCATAGCGTCTTGCGCACGCTCATAGGAATCTCGTGCCTCATATCTGTCATAGGTTCTCATGGCTGAGCCAAAACCCACTTTTCCAAAAAGCACTATGACTCTGGAAAATGTGTTATCAAACACCATTTATTAGATACACAGTAATTCAAATCAAAACCATTTACTTATTGTCACCTGGCCTATCTAGGCCCAATACTGTAACCAATAGCTCTGTTAACTGTTCAACCCGAGCCTTTCAGGCCCGACGCTACAACCCACAGCTCTGATACCACAATGTAGTGTACTACAAGCCGGTATCGGAGGGTACTCTTATCTTTTTAACAACTGATTCCAGCCCATCCAGGCCCAATGCTGCAACCCGCAGCTCTGATACCACAATGTAGTGTACTACAAGTTGGTACCAGAGGGTACTCTTGATTGATTTCTGGCCCTTCCAAGCCCAATGCTGCAACCCGCAGCTCTGATACCACAATGTCACGTACCCATACCCCATTATCATGCGAAATTAAATATTTCATCGAGAATCTTTACTGTTCATCGAAACACAGGGCATGGCCGCGAACCACTTCTCGACATTTCCAACACCTAAATATCTTATCGAAAACCACATTGGTAGAATCCATAATCTATATTGGCTCTTGAGCTCACTTCAATATAGTAACTCCATAGAGAAGGTAACATAAAGAGTAGGAACTACACTGAATCTTTAATAAAATTTGAAAGAGCATCAAAGCATTGAGAATAACCTAAAGACCTACCTTCTTGAGGGAGATTGATGAATTGTGTTGTGCTTTTAATAGCGTTCGAATTCATTGTGTTTGAGATTTTTAAATCATTAAAAGCAATCTCAAAGACTATGAAATCCTTCAACATCAAACTTGTGCTTTACAGCATAAAAAGAAAGAATCGCCGATTTTTTGCCGATGTCCTGAAAAATCGTGAGATTTTCGGGTCGACGATTTTTTCCAACGAAAAAATCGGACATTGCGCGGTGAAGGAAAAAATCATGATTTTTACCTTAAAAAATTGCGCCACGACCCTAAACCACGCCGCGTCTTCTGTCTGGGTTCTTGAAAGACGATTTAGGGTTAGATTTGGTCATTTCGCCTTGGAGAACGACGCGGGAGAGGGGCATCTTTTCACTATTTCACACTCACGAATTTATCCCGTGTCCAGGAGGGTTTTATCAATATTCAAGCACACCAGCAGGGTTTTATCAAGATTCAAGCAGTTGTGCAGTCTTCTGTCTGTCTTGACATTTGAAGGGCAGTTTGAGCCCGTTGAGGGACATTTAGGGTTTGAAAAGCTCTTGCTCAAGGGAAAACGCAGAGGTAAGTTAATTTTTGTTAAATCTATGCCATTTTTTGTTCATTTCTCTCCAATATCAGAGTTCATACCATTTTCTTTTTCTAAATTCTTCCACTACTAATGTAATTTATGATTTCAAAACTTCAAACCATGAGTAGCTAAGTGACACATATTAGAACCTAGATTCTAGAATCTAGATATTAAAATTTTAAATAGATGATAATAATAAAGATCATAAATTATAATACATAATAACTATAAGTATTAACTTATTAAGTATAACAATGTAACATATTATAATTTATATAAATTTTGAAATTTAGGTTTGAAAAATTGAATATACCATTTTTTGATAGTTGTTTATTAATTTATTGAAGTTGAAACTTGAACTAAATATCAATTTAAAAATATACCAGCCTCCTGTTAGTCTTTTTCTATTGGGGTTTAATGTCTTTTTTGTTTTTTTGGTGCCACAGGTTTGACTTTTGAGGCTATACATTTCCAATGCAAAAATGCCAAAGGCATTGGACACATTTTCGCAATATGCTAACCCTGAAGATGGAACAAACCGGCAACGATTGCATTGCAAATTGTGTGGGCAATATATGACAGGAGGCATTAGCAGGTTTAAGTACCATTTGGCAAAACTCCCTGGCCATGATGTGGGGCTTTGTAGTGCAATTACCCCCGAGATTATGAGAATGGCCCATGATGCAATTCGCTTGAAGGATAGAAAAAGGGAAGGGTCAGCTGCAAATAGAGTTGAACTTGGACTTCAGGGACATATGATTATCCCATTGAGGGCAGTGTTGGGAGCTCCACGACCATTGGTTCAGCTTCCATTAGGGCCGCCTCATCTTCCTTTGTTCCACGGACTGGAAGTGGTGCTCAACCTTCCATCAAGTCCATGGTTAAAAAAAGAAGGAAGAAGCAAATAGACTTATGGGGAGGATGCTTTCCTGGAGTGACTTTCCTCTTACAATAACAAGAAACAATCCTTTTTTTTTCAGCCTATGTGTGATGCCATTGCTATTGTTGGCCCAGGGTACAAGTGCCCTACATATGAGAAGATTCAGGGGCCAATTCTTCAAGAAACAATCCTTTTTTTTTCAGCCTATGTGTGATGCCATTGCTATTGTTGGCCCAGGGTACAAGTGCCCTACATATGAGAAGATTCAGGGGCCAATTCTTCAAGCAGAGAAGAAAGACATCAACACTAGATTGGAGGATTTCAAATAGTTATGGGAGATTTTTGGATGCACATTGATGTCTGATGGTTGGATAGATGCGAAAGGTAGGACCCTTCTCAATTTCTTGGTACAGTGCCCTAAAGGAACCATGTTTATCAAATCAGTTGATGCATCGGCACAGGGAAAAGAAGCATCATTGTTATGTGAGTTGTTGGATGGGGTCCTTCAAGAGATTGGTTTCCACAATGTGGTGCAGATCATAACAAATAATGCGGCCAATTATGTGGTTGCTGGTAGATTGCTTATGGAGAGGCATCCCACACTATTTTGGAGTCCATGCGCTGCACATTGTATTGATTTGATGTTGGAGGATGTGGGGAAAATTCCCTTCATCAAGGAGGTTGTTGATCAGGCTAGGAGTATCACCAAATTCATATATAACCATGCTTGGGTTCTTAGCCTCATGATGAGATGCATGAGAAACAGGGAATTGTTGCGCCCTGGAATCACACGATTTGCAACCAACTTCATTTCTCTTCATTCTTTGCTTTGAGTTCAGTTTGAGCTAAAGCAAATGTTTGTTTGTGATGAGTGGCAAGATTGCACATATAGCAAGAGAGAGGATGGGAATTCCATCGCTAGATTGGTTTACACCGACTCCTTTTGGGAAGGAGTGGAGGAAGTGTGCTCAATCACTGAATCTTTGGTAAAGGTTATGAGATTAGTTGACAGTGATAAGCCCACTATGGGCTATTTGTACAAGGCAATGGATAGGGCCAAAGAATCTATTCAATCTTATTATGTGGGCAAGCATACCCCTGGACACAATAAACACATGATGCTATGGGGATTTGATTGATACACAATGGACCGGGATGCTCCATCTACCTAATCATGCAACTGCACTTTTCCTCAACCCCGCATTTTCCTACAAATGTAAATTTGATTTTGATGAAGAGGTTTTGGAAGGGCTTATCGAATGTATTAATAGGATGGCACCTAATTTTGAGACTCGCACGAGTATTACTTGTGAGATGGAGATGTATCGAGAGGCTACTAGACTATTTGGCTATGTCGATGCTATCCATGCAAGGACCAGTTTGAATCCAAGTAAGTGATTACAAATTAGAATTTATTTGAATTTTGAGCTTCAAATTCTTAAATTTTAATTGTGTTTTATGATTTATCATTTTATTTGAGAATTGAAATTTGAATTATATAATCTGATTCTCTTTCTTTCTTCTTTATTGTAGGTGTTTGGTGGAGGACATATGGTTTAAGTGTTGAATTTTAGCATTAGGATGAATACTTAAAAATTTGCAAACTAACTTTAAACAAATGACAAGTACAGTAAAATAATATCAATCACATCAACACACTGGACACGAGTTTTTCACAGGGGAAACCTTTAAAGGACAAAAAACCCAAAAAAGCATTAGTAATTCATCTCGTAAATGAGATGACTAAAATTCTTCAAAAAGTTCCACAAACCCTAATAGGGTTATACCACAATATCAAAAGATCAATTTTCCAAATTACATAAAAATGCCCAATTAGGGCTTCTACAAAAAATAGGGCTTTTCTCTCTCCTGCCCAACAATTACAGGCTACCCGAAATTCTTTGTACTTGCCTGGATTTGACTTCTGCCCTGCCAATCTGCCCGTCCATACACCTCTGTCTGCACCTGCCCATATGACTGCCTGATCTGCTGCCCGTGGTTAGTTTTTTTGCCTCTGCCCGAACTGGATTCTGCCCGGCTGCACCGTTTGGTAGCCCTACTGGTGCCCAGAGGGCAGGCTGCCCTAGGTCGTAGCCTTATGGGCTGGACCGAGGGCCTGTGCAAGCTCAGCATCCCTGCGGGTTGCTACAGAACCCTCACGGGTCTGCCCACGGGCTGCCCGGAGGGTCTGTTAGGCCACGGCAGCCCTCACGAGCTTGCCCCGTGGCTACCCAAGGGTGTTGTAAAGACCTTGGCCATCACGGGTATGCCTGCTAGAGGTTGCCCGGAGGTGCTGAGAGGGCAGTGCCCTCTAATGGTTGCCCGTAGAAGGATAATGACAACTCACGAAAGGAGAGGGCTGCCCAGAAATGGTGCCTTTGAAGGAAAGGTGTTGAAGGTGGCTGCCCAGAGATGGAGTGTGTTGAAGATGACGGTTTGAGGAAACCCTTAAGACAGAAAAATAGTAAGAAACCTAGCTTAGGGTTTGTCTTCAATGGAGGATGATGCCCTAGCTAGACTCATCCATGCTAGGGCACAATCACAAAACTTTCTTCTTCAATCTTGAGTAGTTGTACCTATGAGAGCAAATGTGTGTGTAAGAATGAAATGGATTGATCTTCTTTCATATCCTTGAGTCACCTGTAAGTGGACCAAAATTAGAAAGAACAAAATAATATTATTTTATTCTTTTCTAATTTTCACTTTTACCTTTACCCTATCTGTAGTCCAAAAGGTCCTTTATGTATTTTTGACTTTTACCAGAGTCCTTATGTATTTTTTACTTTTACCTATGGTCCAAAAGTCCTTATGTATTTTTTACTTTTGCTTTTAGCCTTTTTCAAGTGCCCCTGTGGTCATTAACTGTGGTCTTTTATTTCCATTCAAAGTACATCATCATAAACCAAGAGAGTTACTAATGCTTTTATCTCACACTGTGTGTGACACCAAGATCAGGTACTAGAATATCTTAACCAAGGGTAGCTAAGCCTTGGAGAAGAACGCAAAGCCCATAAATCTAGGGCTTATAGTGCCTTGCTGGTAACAGACCAGGTGCCTCAGCCATGGGTTGCATAATTTGACCCTAGGTCAAATACTTGGTAACAGACCAAGCGCCTCCATTCTCCAAGAGAATGGCTACTCAAAACTAAGTTGAGTCTACCAGTACTAGACCGGTCCACATCGTGGTCCCAAACCAGATGTCTACCATTTAACAGAATGGTCACTCAACACAGGGTTGAGTCCCCCCAGGATAGAGCTGGGTCCATATCATAGTCAAGGACTAGATATCATCATTCAACAAAATGATCACTCAACACTAGGTTGAGTCCACACCGTGGTCCCGGACCAGGTGTCCCCATTCTCTTAGTGTCCCCATTCTCCTAAGAGAATGGCTCTCGATGCTACTCAGAAAAATCAACATTAAGGGCACCAAATTTTAAAAAAATTGCCATCCGAGTCCTCAACCAAACTTGTAGCTCTTTTGGATGTGAGCGTAATTGGAGTGTCTTTGATAAAATACACTCAAAGAAACGCACCAGGTAAGAACTTTATCAAAGCAATTAAATTAATTGTAATTTAAGATCCTCTTTCATATCGTTTTCCTCTGGCCTCAAGATTCAAGACTCATTAAATCTTTTTATCACCCTCTTACAGGTTGGATTCCCCACGCCTAAATGACTTGGTCTATGTCCACTACAATCTTCAACTGTTGATGAAGCAGGGGGAGAAAGCACCCGATGTGGATGCCATTTGCTTGGACAATATTGATGTATTGTCCAAGTGGAGGGTGGAGGTTGAGTTACCTATCATGGAGGAGGCACTTGCATGGTTATATGAGGAGCAAGGGCAGGAGGAGGAGGAGGACCAAGAGGAGGAACAGGAGGAGGAGGCAGAGCGCTTTGACCCAGAGGACTTGATGGAGAGTGATGTGGCTTCATCAGCATCACCTTCTACACTGGTCGATAGTCCCTCATTGGCACTGAGTCCCTCATTGGCACCGAGTGCAGGGCCAGGACCTTCTACTGTCAAGGGCAGGCCTGGAAAACAACCCATGATCTTTTCCCATAAAAGAGGAAGAGGGCATTGATTTCAGAGACAGATAGTTAGTTGCTAGTTTTGCCATGTCATTTTGTATTGGACCATTGGTTTCCCACTTTTGAGTACTATTGGACAACTATATTCAAACTTTCAGTATCAACTTTTATGTCTCATATTATATCTAACATGACTACATGATATATATCAATTCGTTTTCTATATTTATGTGCCAATGTATTTATTTGATATCATTGTTGCATTATATGCTTAAAATTATGAAAAAAATGAATATATTTTGTGTTTTTCAATATTTGTCGCGGTTTGCCAATTTTTTCGTCAATGTTGCCGAGAAGATGTTTTCTGGACACTTGTCAATATTTTGTCGATGCCAATGTTTTCCACTATGCTTTACAGCTCCATCCCTTGCCTATAATTAGGAAGATTTAAGGCTTCCATACCTCCTGTGTGGCTTGGAATCCAAACATATAGAAACCTTGATTTCGAAAGGGAGGGTTCAAAAGAGTAGATTACCCCAAGTCTTATTTTATATATGGTACCATTGACAATGCCATTCCTAATAAGAGCATTTTAAGCAATTCATCTCCTTTTATTGCCTTGGTTCATAAGGTTATTCCATTGTTCATTAAAAAAATGAGTGTGATGATCTTAAAGTGGGGAGGGCTCTACTAGTATAAGATATGGTGTGAGGATTGTGATCCAACATCCTTTCCTTGTAATAACTCCACTCTTTTCATATCGATTGTTGAGATTATCGACCATGTTAGGCAGTAGCTTTCATTAAAAGGCACTAGGGGAGCCTAATGTGATAAACTCTTCCCCAAATAATGTTCTTGTAATCTCGGATAGCACCAAGGGCTCTAACGGATGCAACAATGCTACCTACCAAGGTTGCCTAAAATTTCCTATCGAATTTGGTTCACAAGGTAACTATGGTCCTAACCTATGTTGCCAAGGTACCGGTACCCGAGGGTAGGGTACACGTACCCATACCAGGTACTTGGGTACTCATAGGGTATGTCTCCTGTCGTACCCGAGACTCCGTTATAAAAAAAGGGGTACTTATAGGCAAAATGGTATGACGTACCCCACGTTTGGGTACTTCGTACCCCATGTTTGGGTACTCTGGGGGTACGACCGACTCAATAAAATGCAATTCATTGGGGAAAATGTAATGACCCCCCACCAAATATGAACTAATTTTTTGCTAACTACGTATGGAGTCTGGTTCAGGACTTATGTCAAACACTTTGCAACCCTGTTCAAATTCCACTGAATATTGTCCAAATCTGGTAGATTGATTTTACATTGATTTACAATGAATGTTTTTATGGTTTTGTGTTCAGCACTCATGGAACATAATTTGACTACCAAATGTGCACGTAAAAAATATACATATGTATTTAATATTGAGAAATACACTCACATCAACGCAGGAATATATTTGGCAATTTTCAATTTTTTATTGCATGTAACAACAGTACAAATAGGTGTTTAAAATAAGATTTCAAGTGTACTTTCATGTCTGAGTTTGATTCTCTGTTCAGCTGCCTGGTACAATGATTTATCAAATTTTATGTAACTTCCAATCTTCTAATTGATATCTATTGAGTCTATGATTTATCAAATTTTATGTTTCAAATTTTCAATCTGAATGTTCATTGTTCAAATAATCATCGAATTTATAATTATGAATCATGATTCATAATTTATGAAGAAATCTATATGCATGTATGATGTGACTATGACATATATATATATAGTACCCCCGACGTACCCAAGTACCCTTTTTCAAAAAGTGGCATCCCCGTACCCATACCCAAGTTTCCTGGCAACTTAGGTCCTAACTTTTTATGGATATTCATATGATTCTATTTGTAACGTTTTTAGGGAGGAAAACCTGTAAGAGTATTTTATTACAAATAGCACAATTGAAACTGTCATTTGTCACTAGGTTAGGGAGGTCTAGGAGCCACATGGGTGGAATTGTATCCATACTCGTAGCCTGATCAAGGGTTTTAATTGTTCCAAATTATTGAAAAGGTCCATGTCCAAGTCCACGAGATTCTCAAGTGGGACCTATGCATTTGCAAATGCTCCTGTTATCTTCTCTCGATGGTTTGAAGGGTTTTCGGTCGATCAAGGAGCCTAGTTGTCATGCCCCATATTGGTAGAGTTCTCAAGTCTTCAACTACAGTTATGTTTGTTTCTAGAACACGTCTCAGCCCCAACATGTAGTTTCATATGCCATGAACTGGAAAGGCTCTTTAACCCTAGGGCACCAGTGCAGTGTTTATCTTAGGGTCAATCTATCGAAGGACCTTAACTAGTCTGTGCTCATTTGGATTGGTGACAAAATAAATCATCAACATGTTCATTGTAAGTCTCCAAAACACTTTTTTATGCTACCAAAGTCCATAACATTCAATTTACTTGCTTATGAACCAAGGCAAACCACAAGTGGCCTCACCCATGCAAACCCCAGAACAACAGAATGGTCCCCATGATAACCATTCAAATAATTGTATTGAAGAAGAATAGGATGGAGGTAGTGAAGGGCAGGAACAAAAATCCATCAAAAGATGCAAGGTACAATGACTCAAGTGCCACCAATCATATGGCAAATAACAAAGAATATTTTTCCACAATTAATGACGATAAAAAACTAGTAAAAGTTTCCTTGAGAGATGACAAAGTACCCATGGTCAAAGGTCTAAAAAAAGTACATATATAGAAACCTAATAGAAAAATTTAAAGAGATATATTATGTGTTGTATGTACAGATTCTAACAAAGAATCTACTCTTTGTAAGCCAGATCGTAAAGTGGCTCTTCAAAGTGAAGTTTGACAAAGATGTGTGCCTCATAAAGGACAAGAAGAACCATTACATGGTAGTGGCTATAGGCATAAAAGAGAAGGTTTGAAGAGATTATTTGGTATACCATCATGTCAACAAGCATTAGTGGTTGTTATCAACTCCAAAAGTTATCTTGGGAGTGAAGGTTGCGTAAATTTTCCTTTAATATTCAACTAGGGATAAACAGTGCATTCAAAATATCTACTGATAACCAGAGATGAATATCTTTTACAATATGCAGCGGAATATAAAACTGAGAAATAACTCACAACATCACAGCACAATAATGACACAGTTATTTTGGGTATGGAAACCCTCGAAAAAACCCAAGATGGGAAAACCAATGCAGCAGTCAAATATAGATTTTATTATGAGAAAATATGGAACGTTACAAACACTACAAATTCACCCAAACCTAGCGAATGCAGCTACTCGGCAGAAACACTGGACGAACCCCCAGCTAAACCTCAGCACCACCTGCGAGAGTGTACGGCCTCACACATGCGAATTCGTAGATCATGCTGGCAGCTATACAGAATCCGTACATAATGGTACGGCCTTCCTCCTGCAGCTCTGCTTGTCGACCTGTGTGGATTCTGCCTCGTCGGTGAACCTACTCCTCGATCTTGTCTTCCCAGCTAAATCCTTTGTCTGACTTTTCTCCTCATGCCTATATCATGTCTCTGTCGAAATACAAGTGTGTGTATCCTCTCAACCAATTGACCTCTCTTATATAACTTTAGGTTAAGCGTAAAACCTAATTTCACTTTCACTTAAAGTTAATAATCATTTTAATTATTTTCCAAACTAAACTTAGGAAAAATAATTAAATACAATTGGTTTCCTGTTTTAGAGACTTTTGCATGCAAGGACACTTGCATGCAGGAAGACCTTCTTTGTTGATGCTAATTTAACACTCCCTCTCAACGAGGAAGGGATTCAGTAGCAACCCCAACTTATCTGTGAATTTCACAAAACTCTACCTGCAAAGTGGCTTGGTGAAAATGTCTGCCACCTGCTCATCTGTTTGTATGTACTCCAACCGAATGGTTCCCCTCTAAACACAATCTCTCAAAAAGTGGTACTTGATGTCTATGTGTTTGCTCCGGTCATGGAACACTGGATTCTCAGATAGCCTGATGCCACTCTGATTGACAGTGAACTACTATAGCCTGTAGCTCACACTCGAACAACCTTGCAAGTAACTTACTCAGCCACATACGCTCACAGCTAAGCATGTTGACTGCCATGTACTCAGCCTTTGCCGAGCTCAATGCAACTAACTTCTGCTTCCTGCTGAACCGAGAGACAACCCCTGACCCAATGCTGAAACAGCAACCTGAAGTACTCTTCCGGTCCTCTACACATCCTGCCCAATTGGGATCTATGAAACCTGCTAACTGTACACTCCCCCTGCTCTCATAAACCAATCCATACTCCATTGTACCTCTGATGTAGCAAAGTATGTGCTTCGCAACCGTCCAATGCACTCTCCGAGGGTCCACCATGAACTGACTCAAAGAGCTGACTGCAAAGTTGATGTCTGGTCGAGTGTTGACCAAATACATAAGCGATCCGGTAAGCTGACGATACAAGGTAGGATCAAATCTGTCTGACCCTGATGCATCAATCTTCCTCCACTTGGAAACTAGAGGTATGGCCATAGGCTTGCAGTCCTCCATCCTGAATCTCTTCAGGATCTCTACTGCATACTTCCCATGTCCGATGAAGAAGCATCCATCTCTTTGCCAAACCCCAAGCCCAGAAAATAATGTGTCAGCCCAAGGTCCTTCATCTCAAACTCCACTGCAAGGTTGGACTTGCAGTCTCCAATCAACCTCTCATCTACTGTTAAAAAGAGATCATCCACATACAGGACCAATATGAGACGCACCTCACCTGTCAAGAAGTACAGGTTGTGGTCAAGAAATCCCATCTCCCGTAGATAGTTGTCAACCCTTGAGTACCATGCTCGAGGTGCACGCTTGAGCCCGTAAAGAGCTCAATGCAGTCTGCATAAATGCGTCTCTCTGTTCTCCATATCAAACCCCTCTGGCTACTCAATATACACCTCCTCCTCTATCACTCTGTTGAGGAAGGCAATCTTGACATCCATCTAATGGACACACCAACCCATCTTAGTTGCTAGTGAGATAATGGTCAGAATGGAAGAATACCTGGTAACAGGGGCGAAAGTCTCCTCATAATCAATACCCTCCTTCTGTGAAAACCCCTTAGCCACAAAGTGTGCCTTGTACTTCTCCACACTTTCGTCTACTACATGCTTTACCTTGTAGATCCATCTGGATCCCCACCACTTTTTTCCCTTGTGGCCTCGACACAACCTCCCACACCTGATTTTTCATAATGGAGTCATACTCCCTCAACCATAGCCTCCTGCCACACATCATGTTGTGCAGCCTCCTCGAAGCTGGAAGGTTCAAAGTTAATCAACTATGTCATCAGTGCCATATAACTAAGCCTCTCTTGTGGTAGTGGTACACTCCGTCTGAAAGATCTCTGTGGAGGATCAACCTACCTTGGAATCCTGTACTGTGGACCTAAACCACTTAGGCCTTGGCCTAGTGTCAATCTGTTGCAACTGCTAGAGGTCCGTCTCCTGCTGCAGCTCATCCTCCAAGTCAATGACTGTAGGATCCTGTCCACCTGACTCCCTCTAACCACCAGAACCTGTGCTTTGTGTCTATACATGTACCTGTACATCTGGTTTCTCCAACTTGACCCCCGACTCCTGTGTTGGCTGCTACTCTGCTGGTAAGTCCAAAGATCTCCGCAAGGCCTTGTCCTCATCAAACTAGACATCCTTGCTCACAATGATCCGCCTACGAGCAGGAATGTAAACTCTATATGCCTTCGAAATCTCGAAGTAACCAACAAATAACCCCTTCTCTCCAGAAGGGTCCAGCTTCTTCCTATTGTCAGCATGAACATGACAATAACAGACACTGCCAAATATGCGAATGTGACACATCTGGCCTAGTGCCTGTGAAGACCTCCTCTAGTGTCTTCCTCCCCAAAGCTATGTGGGGACACATGTTCTGAATGTATACTGCAGTCCTGTATGCCTCGTCCTAAAGGAATAGTGGTAATCCCTGATCAAATAGCATGGCCTTGGCTGCTCCAACCATAGTCATGTTCTTTCGTTTTGCAACTGCATTATGTTGTGGGGTATAGGGCACAATGTGCTCCTTCTTGATCCCCTCGGCCGAACAATACTCCATGAACTCATTGGAAGTGTACTCACCCCCGTTGTCTGTCCTCAACACCCGAATCTTCTTTCCTGTTTGGTTCTCCAAGAGAGTTTTGAACTCTCAGAACCTCTCAAAGACCTCTGACTTGGCCTTCAAGAAATAGATCCAGGTTTTCCTGGAATAGTCATCAATGAAGGTTACGCAGTAACTGCAACAACTAAACGAATGGACACTCATAGGTCCGCATACATCAGAATGCACCAAGTCCAAGGGCTCCTTAGACTTATGCTCACTCTATGGGAAAGGCTTCATGATGTTCTTCCCCAAAGCACAACCCTTGCAATGGTTATGCTTTTCCTCCTGTACTTGAGGAACTCCAATGGTTGCCTGTCTCAAATGCTTCAGTGCTCCGTGGTGTAAGTGTGCCATCCTTCTATGCCACAACTCACCCTAACTGCTACTGCTGACTAGAGCCTTTGCAAGCTCAAAGTGTAGTTTGTACACTTTCCTGCTCCTCCTGCCAATCACCCAATCCAAGCTCCTATCTGACCCCTTGGGCCTAATATATACTCTATGGTCACGAAACTTCACCCGATATCCCTTGTCCTCCAGAGTGGAGACTGATATAAGGTTCTTGGTCAGTCCTAAAACATACAACACATCAGCAAAACTGAGGGGTCTGCCAGACTCCCTCTCAAATGAAACAGTGCCAACTCCCTGGGCCTGATACCGTGCATCATCACCCCGCTCAACGTGGATCCCTGATCCACCCTCCTGCAAGTCTCTGAAGAATCTCTTTTGTCTAGTCATGTGACTAGATGCTCCACTGTCGATGTACCATATGCTGCTCCCTGTGGATTGATGCACTACTTATGGGGACTAGAAGTATGGCAGAGGCATGATGAGATCTTCTTGAGTCAAGGGAAGTACACCATTGACAATTTGAGGAGATTTGGGATGATGGAATGCAAGTCAATGGCCACACCAATGGACTCAAATCTAAAGAAGTTGAGAGACTCTACTTCCGATTCATATTTGATAAATCCCACCATGTATCAACAATTGATTGGATCATTGATGTATTTGGTCAACACTAGACCACATATCTGTTTTGCAGTGGGTGCCCTCAGCCAGTTCATGAGTGAGCCGAGACAAGTACATTGGGTTGTTGCAAAACATGTGTTGAGATACTTGAGAGGCACAGTGGGATATGGCTTGAGATATGCTTCTAGTGGTGATGACATGAAATTACATGGGTATTATGATTTTGATTGGGCTGGGAGTGTTGTAGACAGGAAGAGCACCTCCAGGTGTTGCTTCAACTTGGGATTTGTCATGATTTCTTGGTGTAGCGGGAAGCAGACCTTAGTGGCACTCAATACTGCAGAGGTTGAGTATATTGCAGTATGTGTTGCAACTCGAAAAGTTGTGTGGCTTCAGAAAACTCCTCACTAGGTCGTTTGGTCAGATGCTAGAACCAGCATTGATTCACTGTGACAACCAAAACTGTGTTCAAATATCAATGAATCTAGTATTCCATGATATATCGAAGCATATCAAGATACAGTAACACTAATTCCGTGACATGGTACAGAGAGGTGCAGTCCAGCTCCAATATGTTCCTACAGATGACCAGACTGTTGACATTCTTACCAAGCCTCTTCCCAAGACAAAGTTTGTATACTTTCGTGAAAGGCTTGGAGTAGTAGAGAATGTTTCCCTCATGGAGGGAAGGATAATTTTATAGTGATAGTCTCCTGGACAATTTGTGACGGAGTGGGGAGATCTCTCGAACATCCTGTGAAGGGGTGGAGAGACCAATTCATTCTCCCGGACACTGTAACAAAGTGGGGAGATCTCCCGGACACTATGACTAAGTGAATAGATCTCTCGAACATCCTGTGATGGGATGGAGAGACTAGTGCATTCTCCTGGACACTCTGTGACAAAGTGGGGAGATCTCTCGGACACCCAGTGACGGGTTGGAGAGGTTGGTGCATACTGGTACATATTACATGTAGGCCCTCTGATGGACTGGATTGAGCTGGTGCATGTTGACTCCCTGGTGGACTCGGTTGAGTTGTTGACACTTCTCAATGGACTGAGATGTGTTGGAAGACCTTCCTTATGATACAGAGATGTTCGAGACAGTTGTGATGCTCAAATGATATCCAGATATGTGTCATCTTATTGATGCCTCCCTGGCTAAGAGAGAGTGTTGATGTAGTAGTTGCATGAGGCATCATCACCAAGTCGACCCCAAAAGAAACATGAAGATGACACTTATTATGCCATCAAAAGAGAAGTTGGCCCAAGCAAAAGAACACAAGTCGGCCCCACTCCATAGTGAAAATACCAACGTGAAAATGTATAAATAGAAGGCGTAATAGAAGGCACCCTCCTCATTCTTCACAAAGCAAGTTTGCTCACTCAAGATAGAAGTTCTCTACAGCAACAAGGAAGACTCTTTTCTGGGATTCACTATCTTTGGAGGAGTTTCTCCTTTATTCTTGGGGTTTATCTTGAGCTCTATGCAATTGCTATGTATCTGGATGTATGTCGTACTTTGAACTAAGATCTCATTAGAAGGTTGTTGGGTTTTCTCCCTTGTGGTTTCCCAGGTCAATCTATTGTGTCCATTGTTTCTGTGCTTGGTTGTTCTTTTAGTGATCATATTATATATTTTGTTGCATATATTATTTGAATTCTATTGCTATCTTTAAAATCTAACAGTACGGACTTCGTTTAGTTGTATGACTGTTGTAGTTTCCATGTAAGCAGGTTGCACTAGCAGATCATAAGGTGGTCGTGGCTACCTGTAGATCTAGCTCTATTTGTGCACAGCAGTAGCGTGGGGGCAGACTAGTCTCAGGGCAAAGAGCAGTGCAATGAACAAGGGACATGAAGAATCAGGCACATGGGCGTGCGAACGAGCGGCCGGTTACAAGCTCGAGTAGAGAGCCCAAAGGGATCTATGGCTACAGAAGTTCATGGCCATGAGACCTCCAGCGAACGGGCGTCAGTTGTTGAGTATAGCCGCAAGAGGGGCCTATGAGGCAAGTCGAGTGGAGAACGTGGTCTGCGGGCTATAAGGTGTGGCCGATGAGAGCTACGGCTAAACGAAGGCAGTCGTGCGAGCTTATGGCTTGGGTGAAGAGTCATCTGCACACAGCAAATTGTGAGTAAGGTGCAAATCGGGCCTATGTGTTAGGCCCGTAACCCACTAATCGCAGGAGTAGCTAAGTTGCAGGGAAGATCAGGGCCACACAATAAGCACGAAGCGAGGAGCTCTGTCTATGGAAGAAAAGGTCACACACGAAAGGTGGGCGATTGGCAGTGGAGCAGTTCGAGCCGCCACAGGAGCTATGTTTCTGGGTTGTGTGGCTCAACTAGGAGGCAAATTGCATGAGATCGGACAGAGGTCAAGACAGTAGAGGTGCGCCAAGGAGGGACTTGGGTGCACATGGAAGCAGATTGTGGATGCAGATCCATGAGAGTCCCAAGCCGTGAACGAGGAGGTCGACAGCAGAAGCAGAGACTGATGGGTCGTGGGTTGGCAAACACGCAGGCATAAGGAATAGTTGCGTTGTGATTGACAAGAGCTGGTGGGCGACGGCAAGTGATGGCTAAGTTGAACCCGCGACCGAAGAACTTGCGCAAACTAGAGAGGACGATGAGTTGAACATTGACGCCGCGAATAGCAGTCGGCCCAACCACCAAGGAATTCCAGCCGCCAGACAGTCTGAGCTGTTGGCAGAAGTGTGCCGCCACATCTACCAAAAGGGATAGTCGCCAGCCTTGGGCAAAGGAAGAAAAAGCCAGCCACTAATGTGGTGGGAAGTCGAGAGCCGAAAGAAAGTCGTAGTTAGAAGCAATCAAGTAAGGGGCAGAAGTTCCCAAAAAAGGCCATGGGCAAGGCAGATAATTTAGGCAATTGAGGGCATCATACCCAAGGTTGTGGGCAGACCCAGGAGGGTCTGAGCAGCATCAGGCAGTCCAAAAAATCCCTTGGGCAGCGCCCAGAAGGACTTGGGTAGGGACTGTGAAGTTTCTGAGGGAGTCCGAGAAGCTACTTTTGGTAGCAAGAGGATCTTCCAGCTCAAAGGGAGCATCTTCAACAACATAGGGATGTGTTTGGTCCTGAGGAGGTTCTTCTAGAAGTACCTTCCTCGCTAAGAGGGAGTGTTAGTTTGTGTAGCTCAAACAGGTACGTCTACGTGGGGGTGTTTAGCACGTAGAAGTGGTTCGAGAAACGTAACTCTCTAGACAATTTTGTAAGATTTTTTGTTGTAATACTTTATGATCAATGGTATTGAAGGGCCCATGGTATTATGTGGCCCATGGTACTGGATGTCCCATGGTATTGCCCATGGTATTGACATAAAGTGAAAGTTATAAAAGGAGTCTAAAAAAAGTGTTCTAAGTATCACAGTCACAAGAGAAAATGAGATCTTTTGCAATGGTCTACATCACAGTTGCAAGAGACGGACTTCCTCTTGTAGTGAGCATTCTAGATCTCAATTTGAGATCACATATTTTCAGGAAAGAGTCACTTCTCTATTGTTTAATGGATCTGGGGTCGATCTATGGTCTGTTTAGTTTGTAGAGAGGATTTGGAGTATCTTCTTGGATGTTTGGTCCAGACCCGAAGGGTTTATCTGGAGGACTACTGTAGTTATGTTGTAATCACATCATGCAATAAGAAGACAAACATTTATTGATTTTCCCCAAAGGACTGGGGTTTCTAGGGTACATCTTGTGTTGTGGTTTCCTCTGTTTATGGTTTTCTTATCAGTGTGTTACATTTTCAGTAATTCAAAGAATTAATTAAGTATTGGTTTTGTATAAGATCTGGTGGGATGGAATTTTCACAGAGGTAAGGGCTAGAGCTTAGAGGTGGGGGGGGCACAGGGTGCTATCGACCAATAGGATCCCAAAATAGGCAATGATCTTGATGATATGTAGTTATTTGTTGTAGCATGAAGTTTTGAAACTTTTTGGACTCTAGAGGACATTTATAACCTCTTTGTTTATGTATTTTGGGTCAAATATGGATTGCACTCGATGCAATTGTTGAAATACTGAGAGGGGGGTGAATCAGTATTTGTACTATTTAAAATTTTAATCAAAACCAGGTTGTTGATCACCAATCACAGCACATCATCAATGTGTAAAAATAACGAGATGCACAGTACACAATAGTTTTTGACGTGGAAACCCAAGTTCTGGGGGTAAAACCACAGAAGCCTTTTAAAAATAGTTTTCCAAAAATAACTAGAAAGAGGGAACAACCCCCTTATTATATAGACTTCAATTTTCCAACTTCAACTGGAAGGAGGCTACGACCTGAAGGAAGCTTCCACTCCCTAGTTTTCCGGTTTCAACCAGAAGGAGGCTACGACCTCCTTTCCTTGCCCCATCCTGCCACCCTGGTAAGAAGAGATTGTCGAACCTGTGGACCTGTCACACACCAAACTCTGAATCTGCTGCTGATAACCTCTGCTTTCACTTCACTGTCAAGTCATATCACTGGCACACACTGCTCATGTACATCCTTGTACACCTCGTCATACACAATCACGAAACAAGTAATTATGTTCTGTTTTCACTGAACACAAGGCATGCAATACTGAGAGGGGGGTGAATCAGTGTTTGTACTATTTAAAATTTTAATCAAAACCAGGTTGTTGATCACCAATCACAGCACATCATCAATGTGTAAAAATAACGAGATGCACAGTACACAATAGTTTTTGACGTGGAAACCCAAGTTCTGGGGGTAAAACCACAGAAGCCTTTTAAAAATAGTTTTCCAGAAATAACTGGAAAGAGGGAACAACCCCCTTATTATATAGACTTCAATTTTCCAGCTTCAACTGGAAGGAGGCTACGACCTGAAGGAAGCTTCCACTCCCTAGTTTTCCGGTTTCAACCAGAAGGAGGCTACAACCTCCTTTCCTTGCCCCATTCTGCCACCCTGGTAAGAAGAGATTGTCGAACCTGTGGACCTGTCACACAACAAACTCTGAATCTGCTGCTGATAACCTCTGCTTTCACTTCACTGTCAAGTCATATCACTGGCACACACTGCTCATGTACATCCTTGTACACCTCGTCATACACAATCACGGAACAAGTAATTATATTCTGTTTTCACTGAACACAAGGCATGCATCATCTTCATAGGGTAAGCATCATTATCACAAGTATGTACAATAATCCTCAGGTATGCACCATCATCATCAACATGTGATATGTATGTAACAAGTATACATCATAGTGCATAGAAGAGTGTCATCACTCTAGACCATGCATGTTCATCATCATATGATTGTCATCATAAAGGCATGTATCATGTATGTATATGTATCATCATATCAGAGTGTGTGACAGACTATGCATCATAGAGATATCATCATACCATGTGAGAGTATCAGCAAAAATAGACCACTGTATGTATTACACATACTGTTCACACATCATACATTCATTTTGTATACATGCTCACATATCACTGTTTAGACATACATACCTTATCATTGAACTTGTATAAATTCATCAACCATGACTCAGACTGTTAATATGGATGTCTCTCCTCTGCTGTCACAAACCTTTGTTGCTGCTCACGAAAACATGTGCATGTTTTACCTCTGTAAAAATTCTGCCCACAAAAACATGTGCACGTTTTTACCTCTGTAAAAATGCTGCCCACGAAAACATCAGCTGTAAACACTTCTGTCAATTGTTCACTCCTTCAGCAATTCGCCTGCTGCCAGTGTTTTAAAAAGAAATTACCACCAATCAACCGGGATTGTTCTAGCTGTAACAGTTTGGGATCAATCCTTTAAATGCTTGTACAAATGGATTAGTGCTACAAACTATGCAACGTTGGACTGTTTTTTTGAGTAACCAAGAACAGTTTTAGAACCAGGTCTTAGGTGCCTCCATCAAAGATTCGGATGCCTTCACTGTCACCATACTGCCTTTGGATGCCCCAAAAGTATTTAGTATTCTCTGCTGCTGCAAATTATTCCCATGAAAACTCAGTGCACAACACTCCAAAAAAAATGTAACTCTGAAAAAAATTCGGGTCTGCTGCCACTGTGGAAAAAGTCTGATTGATTGCTGCTATGTATTCTTCCTCAGACACCCGAAAACCTCATACCTTTTGACCTCAACCTTGAGATGAAACTCGGAACTATTCACTCTTTACTTCTCCAAAATTCGAACTGTGCAGAAGACTGTAAAAACCAGACTGTCTCTGTGGAAAAAAAAAGGGTCTGCAATTTTTTACAGTCTGATGTACGAATTCTCTACCTCAGACCAGCAAAAATCTCAGTCAATTTATAGTTTAAATGATGGCAAAAGTTGTGAATAAATACACGTTGAAAGAGAAACCATATGGGGCCGACTTTATGGTTAAATATTTTAATTTTTAAACTTGTTACTATGGCCGACAAGATAAGGGGTTCAAAATATTTTAATGATTATTAAAAGGATTAAAAAGGTTTTAGTTAAAATATATTTTATTTAAATCTTTAAAGTATTTAATATGTCACCACTTTAATGGGCCCGATTTCTATAAGAGAGAAGTAAAATTTTATTAAAAGGTAATTTTTTTTTATAAATTAATTTAACTTTATTAAAGGATTTTTAAATTAAAATAATTTGACCTTTGACTTAATTTAATTTTATTAAAAGGTTAGCACCAGCTAATAAAGAATTGTTTTATTTATAGATATTCTAATTATTTATTTTAATATTGCAAGAGCCCCCTTTTTTTATTAATGTTTGTTAAATCTTAAGAAATGTTTAATTATTAAAAACTTAATTATTATTAACTTAATTATTATTTTAACATTAACCATGTATGTGTGTGGGTGCCCATACATTTAAATATTTAGCCATCAACTAAGCTTTAGTAATTAATTTGTTTATTTGTTTTATTAGTTGTTAGAAGTTTTAGTAGGGTTTTATATGTTAGGGCATCATTGTGTAAAGTCGGGGTACTTAAACACTCTACATGGTGTTCAGGGCTTTTGCCATTGTCCCAAGGGCTCCAAAGGCTTCAGACTTGGGCTTGGACAAGACCAAAAGGTCTCCTTAGACACTGATACTTTCTTAACCCTCAGGGGCTCCTCAAGGGGCACCAAGAGACACTGACACACACATGTTGGCATCAATGACAAATTAGTCAACAGCAATTTTAGTTATATGCTCCCTTACATTCTATATACATGAGAAACTTTGCATATTTGTGTATAATTGTTTGGATTCTTACGGATGCACATGAATTTTTTTTTTTCAAAATTTGAATATTTTATGTATTTTTTGTTACAGTTTAGGGTTATGTTAGGATTTATAAAAATTGATCTTTAGTGCATAAACAGAATTATGAAACAAAGTTAGATTCAGAATAGTCTTGCTGCAGTAAATTCAAACATAATTTCCATCTCTTTCAACTTTAACACTCCACTAGTCAGTGCGTTAAAGTTGGTCCCTGAGATGATTTACTGCCATGTACGATAACAATATTATAACTGATAAAAACAATAATAATGTACAGGAAGTAACAGCAGTAAAGAACAGTAATAATACTAATCTGGAATTGTTTTGGATCATCCTTATACTCAGATACTTTTAGGTTTTGATCTTGTTACCGAAGGGACAAGTCACCTAGATGAACAAATGGCGTACCTTGAGAGAGAGCTTAAGAGGGTTATAGCAGTAAGGATACAGAACTCAGATTCTTAATCAATATGAAGAGAAACTTCAATCATTTAATCAGGATTTAGCAGCACTTAAGAAGGAAAAGATACAGGTCACAGCTCAACCAAGAAACACAGTCACACCAGCAGAGAGACACAGTCATGCCCAGCAGAGACACACAGTCACACTAGCACAGAAGACACAGTCATGCTAGCACACAGTCATACCCAGCAAAGACACACAGTCACACTAGCACAGAAGACACTGTCACACTAGCACACAGCCATACCCAGCAAAGACACATAGTCATGCTAGCAACGAAGACACAGTCATACCCAACAGAGACACACAGTCATGCTAGGAGCGAAGACACAATCATGCTAGCATACAGTCATACCCAGCAGAGACACACAGTCATGGTAGCAGCGAAGACACGATCACGCTAGCACATAGTCATACCCAACAAAGACACAATCATGCCCAACAGAGACACACAGTCATGCCAGCAGAGAAACATACAGTCACGCCCAACAAGGAAGACACTTCACGGCCAGCAGAGAGGATACAGCCATGCCTAGCAGGGAAGACACTTCATGGCAGCAGCAGAGAGGAAGCAACTACTAGAAGGTCACGTCCCAGCAACAAAGAGGACAAGCACCCCATAGACCAGCAGTTTAGACATCAAATAATCACAGCCTGCAAGAGGAAGGACAAATAGTCCCACGACCCAACAGTATAAACACCAAACAATCACGACCAGCAAGAGGAAGGGCAAACAGTCCCACGGCCCAGCAGTATAGACACCAAACAGTGACGGTTCAACAAGAAGAAGTCACGACCCAACAGTAGAAGGAACCCATAGTCACGGCCCAGCTAGAGAGCAGCAACATACAAAAAATAAAAAATAAAAAATTAGATCTAAGTTTTTTTTTCTTTTGTCAAGATGCCACACACAAATGAAGAAGTGAAACTTCAATTTATAAGGTTGACAAGCCTTCTAGAAAGATCACTCAACTACTCCTAGTTTTTAAGAGTGGACTTAAGATAGGGTACCAACAGTTAAATGGTCTTACAAAATAAAAACCATAAAATAAAAGTTGACTTAGGATAGGGTACCAAAGGTCCAATTGTCTTACAAAATAAAAACTATAAAATAAAAGTTGACTTAGGATAGGGTACCAAAGGTCCAATGGTCTTACAAAATAAAAACCATAAAATAAAAGTTGACTTAGGATAGGGTACCAATGGTCCAATGGTCTTACAAAATAAAAACTATAAAATAAAAAATTGACTTAGGATAGAGTTCCAATGGTCCAATAGTCTTACAAAATAGAAAACATAAAATAAAAGTCATCATACTAAAGATACACACAATAAGAGTGCTAGGACCAAGTAGAAGATAAAGAACCATAAGTCAACCAAAGGGGGTCACAATAAGAAGATAAGGCAACCCTCATACCCATAAAACTGAGGTGTACATCACACATCATCATCTTTTACCCATACCCATAGGACCAACAAGACCAAGGACTTTAATCTTTTCTCTCTCTCAAGGTACATTGTTTCATGTGTTCCATATATTTTTATCATCATTGTATAAGGAGAAATCCAAACTAGATGATGTGATCCTCTGGTCCTCAATACTGCTCCTAAGGGTTAGGTGCTAGTGACATCATCAAGGGGTGGCCAGTCCCTTGAGAAACAACCAAGGACGATTGTAAGGAACCATACTTATTTAAAAGTGTATAAATGTTGGCGAATATTACCAATTCTTAAAACGACAACTATAAAATGATTGGCGACATTCTTCAAAAAACATTTTAATTTCCAAGGATTTTATATCATTCATATAATAATTTGGCGATTTTTAGGGTGAAAAAATTTTACCCCATCAAAATTGGGCGAAACAGGGCTTCAAAAAATGCAAAATGGTGAATCTTTTTTGGGAGAAAAACATGGAAAAATAGCCCACTAGGCTATAATTCGCCCCTAAAATTATCCCTAGAAACAACCTAGCAATAATCGATTAGGAAAGAGGACATCACACATCATCATCCTGGTCAACTTAACCAAGATTCACCTGGTTAACTGACCAAGAATGCTCCTGCGGGAACTGCTTGGTCCCAAACCAAGAACCTGCCTGGTCCAAGATCAGGAAATCTCTGTCTCAACCTGCAAGATCTGCTTGGACATCGTGTACAAGAAACTATTTGGTCCCATACCAGAATTCCCTAGAGACATATAGGGGCACTAACCATATGTTAGGAAATTTTCCATGGAATCAACCTACTTAGTCCCAGATCAAGAACCCCAGGAGACTACTAGGGGCCCTAGGGTACCTTCTAGGGTCTTACTCTGCCTTAGTTAACTAACTAGGGTACCATCCTCCCTGAGAATGGGTCTCGCAACTGCACTAACTTTAACATTTTTTGATTGATCGATCTTTTGGTCTGAAATTGATTTCGGTCCGGTTCAAATTGTTGCGCTCTATTGGTTCGATGACCGGTTTGGTTTTGATAACATTGGTTTGGACAAGCATTAAGAAAAAAACTTCGACTAAAGTTTTAGATAATTTGAAGCAATGGTTACAACGATATTAAGACTTGAAATTTAAAGTCATTAAAAACCCTGGTTGTAGAAATATTTGATAGCTTGTGATAAAAGCTTCATAACTTTCATATCATAACTCCAATTAAGGTAGTATTTGAGGCATTTTGATGAAGTATAGCCCTGTATGCTTATAAATTCCATCTTTGTTCTTGTAGCAAAGAGAAAGATGCATCAACTATAAGTTAACTTTCAATTTTGGTAAAAAGTCTGGCTCACATATTTAAAATTGAAAGTTGAATTTAATTGAAAGCTAAGGGAATACCAACAACTTCGAAGAGAAAGTTGGTCCTAGAGAATGGTTGCTTGATTTGAAGAATAATCGGTTTACATATTCCTTATCATGGTCTTCCTAGAGAATAATTGCTCAATTTGAAAAGAAACAACTTTCCTGTTCCTTATTATGCTTTTCCTTAATTGTGAAACTTATGAATGGTGGTGTGGCATTAAAACTAGCAAAAGTTTAGAATTTACATGGAGCAATTTACAGAAATTTTCTTAGCTAGAAGGGAAAAGAAAGCATAGCGTGACAAACTATTAGTTTTACCTATTATCGCACATGTGTTGTTAGCTTTTGGGGTTGTTCTAAGTGTTTTCACCTTGCTAAGAGAGCATTGGGTCTCCTAGCCACTTGGAAATGCCTCATGGATATACAGATGGTTCAATTTGGGTGGATGCTTGACCTTGGTTGGAGAACTAGCATAGCACCCTTACGTAGGAGGTTATTACCCTGATTGATATGACGACTAACCATTGCGTGTACATAATGGGGGGAGCCAGTTGCTCAATTAGGGGAGGCGCCTACCTAGGACAAGAAGCACTGGGCACTTGGATCAAGGCACTCAGCCCTAGGATTTGGGACCATGTGATATACACCATAGAGTTTTGGACTAGTACTTGAGGATGCTTGGGTTGAGGAGCGTACTTCATGGAGGTTGGTTGTGGACCCGAACACAAATCTTGAGGAGGAGAATTATATCTTAGTGACCAAATTGGCACACAGAAGAGTAGCATTGCACACACATGAGGACATGTGGCACACAATTAGAGGATCACCTTGCATGAGGACACTTGGATAGCGATCCTTTGTGAAAGAAGGAGCCTTGGGCCAACAGCTTGTTAGAGAGTGCACCATCTTGGAGGAGCATTGAGCGCAAGGAGGATTATGCTTAGAGGGTATTTCGCTTTGGGGGTTGGATAAACCCTAATTTGACACATATACATCCTTGTATTATAAAGCACTCCATGTGAGATTGCCTAGTTGGTTACTTGTATGGACTTATGTCGAGCATTTCACTTTGGGTTTGGATAAACCCTAGTTTGACGCAAGTACATCCTTGTATTATAGAGTGCTCCACGAGGGGTTGCCTTAACAATTACTTGTATGGACTTGTGTCCTTGTTTTATGTTATCCTCCCTTATCTACTCTATATATAAAGGGAGGAGAGAGCTCTTATATTCAGTATTACCATTGTACACTAATTTTTGTATTGACTTAGAGAAGTCTTGGAGGGAGCAAGAGGCTAGGGTTCATGACGAAACCCTAGGAGAAGACAAGGGGAGAGAGAGAGACGTCTTGGATGTTCATGGAGAGATTGCTTTTGTGTGACGTTAAGGTTTACTCTTGTGATCCTAGGGTTTGTGCCATGTATCCAAACCCTAGAAAAGAACATGATGGTGGGGATAATGATGGTTATTATGGCTCGTGTTGTCGCTACAGTTTTCTACCCTAATAGAAGACATGGACAATGGAGCTAACACCTTGAATTATTTTGGAGCCTTGTTCTTGTGGGATGTGAGGTTAGAGCAAGATCATGGATAGACTAGCTTGATAAGTCTTGGGCTTTGTGTGATTCCTTACTTGGAAGAAGACACGTTTATTTTATTCTTGATGTTTCATAGAAGTTTTGGTGCTTTATTCGTGATGTTTCATGGGAAGTGTTCCCCTAGGGACTTTGTGCCTAAGTCACTAAGGGGACAAATGACATGACCCTTGTATTAATTAATTGAGATGAGTAATTAATTCACTTTAGAGAATAAAGTGACGTTTTAATAAATTTAAGTTGTGGTTGAGAGAGAAAATAATTAAAGGAGATAAAAATGATTTTTCTTATCCATTGATGTGAAAACACTAGATTAAATGTGGGCCCTTGATCTAGTGTCCTTTCAACTACCCCAGGAAGGTGAAATGAAAAGACAAGGGAAAAGATTAAAAAGGCACTTCATTCCTCATTTTATTCACTCACCAAGAGAATTGGAGAGCAAGTCCAGTTCTGAGAGAGAGTAAGAAGACAAAGTAGTGTTGGACGGATTAATGTAACTGAGAGGGGGGGGTGAATCAGTTATATACCAAAGTGCATCTTTTTAAAGGATGTTTCAGATTTATTATGGACATATGTTTAAACCATTCAACATATAGCAGCAAATTACATAACAGTCAACATTCAATCACATCAATGAACACAAGACACAATGTTTTCATGAGGAAACAATAAATACTCTTCTTCTTAAGAATGAAAGGTAAGCTCCAACTCCTCTTTACATTCTTTTATTTTGCCTGAGCTTCAACCTAGACGAGGCTGCTACCTCTGGAAGCTCCAACTTCCAATTATACAAGCACCAACTTGTTTCTATTTTCTGGCAACAACCAGAAGGATGCTACAACACCCCAAACAACTCTTGTGAATTACAGAATGAATCAAACCCTTACAACCCCTCACTGTCTATGACTAGGCTTTATAAATCAGCATTTACATTACGATTTTGAGTTAGACAGTGATGCAGATATTCACAACAGATGTTATAATTCTAACTCTGTACATTTTTCTCTGTTTATCATCAAGACTAAGCACATACAGAACTCACCGAGACTGTCACTGTATCATTCTTATATTCTTTCTCATCCGGACTCTT
>LPNX010893903.1:227316-337030 GCA_001517045.1 Pseudotsuga menziesii
ATCATTCAACATATAGCAGCAAATTACATAACAATCAACATTCAATCACATCAATGAACACAAGACACAATGTTTTCATGAGGAAACAATAAATACTCTTCTTCTTAAGAATGAAAGGTAAGCTCCAACTCCTCTTTACATTCTTTTATTTTGCCTGAGCTTCAACTCAGACGACGCTGCTACCTCTAGAAGCTCCAACTTCCAATTATACAAGCACCAACTTGTTTCTATTTTCTGGCAACAACCAGAAGGATGCTAAAACACCCCAAACAACTCTTGTGAATTACAGAATGAATCAAACCCTTACAACCCCTCACTGTCTATGACTAGGCTTTATAAATCAGCATTTACATTACGATTCTGAGTTAGACAGTGTTGCAGATATTCACAACAGATGTTATAATTCTAACTCTGTACATTTTTCTCTGTTTGTCATCAAGACTAAGCACATACAGAACTCACCGAGACTGTCACTGTATCATTCTTATATTCTTTCTCATCCAGACTCTTCATACTCTGCAACTATCATTGTATCCAGCTCTTCAATCCTTTTCTACAATGTGCTCAATCTCTTATATTCGAAATTACCTTACTGAACAGCGCACACCATCTCATCTGCTTGCTACAATATATATATACATATTCCAGTCGATTCCCATTCTCTCCGTTCATTACAGAAACGGTTACGGACTCTTCATTTTCCATCTAATTGCAAATGAGAAACAGTTAATCGGTCTCGAATGCTGATCTGTACAAAACGATTCACATTCCATGAATATCATAGATTCTCAAAAGTCTCTAACTGACAAAGACTTTAAGTCCTTCGAATGCCCAGTTTGCCTGACTCTCTGCATTCCACGAATAGTCATTCTCTGCTCTGCAAGGCCATGCCACGCCACTTCTTGCCAATGCCATGCCACGCTGGGGTTTTAAATGTTTAAATCGGAGGTTTATCTGCTTATCCTCCCGCCGTTGCGGAAAGATAATCGACTTCAGTCTCGATATTCTTTTCCGATGCATTTGCCTTGGTCGGCTGAATATTTGGTTTCGTGTCGAAACATTTTGTTCTTTCAATCTCCGCCGTTGCGACTCCATAATGGCTAACCATCCGACTCATAACGTTTCCGACGCCAATAGACCTACCGCGGAGCCCGTGGTCTTTCCGTCTTCCGCCGTTGCGGCTCCATAATGGCTAACCATCCGACTCATAACGTTTCCGACGCCAATAGACCTACCGCGGAGCCCGTGGTCTTTCCGTCTTCCGCCGTTGCGGCTCCCGAAAACTTTTATACCTCCGCCGTTGCAGCTCCCGTTCCGCTCCGACTTCCGATGTTTTGAAGCTCCGATGTTTCGGCTCCCGTTCCACTTTTCGCTCCGACGTTGCGGAAGGGGATGTACTTACGATGTTTTCAAGCTCCGGCGTTGCGGCTCCCGTTCCGCTTTTCGCTCCAACGTTGCAGAAGGGGATGTCCTTCCGACTTCCGATGTTTTGTTTGCCAATTGTCGCCGATCCTTGTGTTGTGGACTTCCGCCGTTGCGGATGAAGAAGCCACTACCCTTCCGCCGTTGCCGATGAAAAATCGCTATCTTTCCAGCCGCTTTGTTTCAAATCCTGCCCATTCTGTATATTGTGATCAAATTATTCATTTAAAACTCTGTTTTATATATGTGAATCGCTGTATAGATGTAACACTTGATCGTTTTCATCATTTTGTTTCATTTATTTGAATGTATAATAAAATCCTCTGTTGTAGTGAACTGTGTAATCATCCTTTTCAGTATGCGGGTATTCTGTGCAACATTTAGAGCTATGACATTGTTCTCTTCTGTGACTGTAACAATAACATTTACTTCATTACTGTTGTGACTTCCTTTGATTCATCCTGCTGTGGCTTTGCCTGTGAGTGAAGCATTCAAAGTTTGGCATATGGCAACATTCAGACTATGTAGAAAAACTAGCTAACAAGTAGCATGAATTCTTAGAAGATGAAAAAGCACAAATTCCAAGACCTTACAGTTGAACCCATTGGCACGATTTTCTAGAGATTCAGGAACAAAAATCAAGGCTGTAGTAGCAGGGGGTGACTGGCATGAAAATCAAGAAAGGTGCACAGAATTTGAGGAATCTGAGCACGATTTTCCAGGAGTTGACTACACATTTATTGCAATCCGTACAGTGTGTTTCTATAGCAGATTGGGCACAAATTTTGAGGTGAGCAGACACGAAGTTTGAGGAAGACCTTTGCTGAGTTTACAGGCACGAAGTTATCAGATCATACAGCAGCACACAGTTCGAGGAAGTGACTGTCATTTTAGGCAGTCCGTACTGTGAGATTTCAGCACAATTTCCTAGGACTTGCACAGATTTTGAGACTGTCTAGCACAGTTTTTGAGGGCTGAACTTTTTGTCTGCTGGTTGTGATAAGTTGTGTTTGTATTAATATTGAACTGTTGTACAATTTCATTCTGAAAAAATATAAGCTCTCTCTCTCAAACAGGTTTCCCCTTCGGGGTTTTTCCTAGGCAAGTCAGCCAAAAATCCAAGTCTGAAATTTTTCCTGTGTGTAACTATAAATTATTTCTGCTCTCAGTATTTTGGTAGAATTCTCATGTGTTTTCAGTTCTGTATTATTTATGAGTAAATTCCATTTGCAACATAATGTTGAATGGGTGGGCATTAAACATGTGCAATTAAACTTGAAAACTGGGATGGGGATTGGACAGTAAAAATCTACATGGTATCAGAACTTGGTTGAGAGGAGAAGGGGCAGAATTGACAGTCTGTAATTTTCGTACTTCAGAGGGAGTTTTGTTTTTGTTCATCTAAGGCAGATTTGGACTTACATTTTCAGTGTGATAGCTACCAGTTTGAGATTGGAAGACAAATTGGATGGGGCAGCGAACTTTGTTCCTTGGAAGGTGAGGATAGTGCTCGTATTGCAAGAGATTGAGTTGTAGGATGAGGTGGTGAACCACACTCAAGTTCATCCAAGTCAAATTCCCGCAGCTACAAATGCAGTAGCATTGCAGGCCTTCAATATAAAGGACATCAAGGCAAAGAGGATCATCCTTATGCGGAGAAGGACAATGTGATCCCACAGTTGACCACTAAAACCCGTGCTTATTTGATGTGGGAAGCTCTAACCAATTTGTACCAGAGTTCCAATGAGAACCGGAAGATGGTTCTAAGGGAGAAGTTGAAGAGTGTAAAGATGGAGAAATCTGAAAATGTGACCTCTTACCTTACTCGGATCACTCAGGTGAGGAATGAGCTTCAAGATTTTGGGGAGGTTGTGCAAGGCAACGACCTTGTGAGGACTGCACTGAATGGAGTAACCAAACAGTGGGGGTCTTTGTGGAGGCAGTTGTTGCACAAGAGAACATGCCTATTTGGGATCATCTTTGGGATGACTTTGCGCAAAAAGAGACCCGAAGAAATTATGTGCAGGATAGCTCATCAAATAGAAAGGATGAAGAGGAGAATGTTGCCTTGTCAGCCACAGGCAAGAAGTCCAAAAAGGGCCCTAAAGGAGGGGCCAAGCAGCAGAGATGTGAGCAAAAGAAGGACTTGAGTAGAGTCAGGTGTTATGCATGCAATGTGTTTGGTCATTATGCTGGCCAATGTCCTAATAAAAAGAGGGGTGAGCAAGAGAAGGAGGGGCAAGTTGCAGCTACAGTCGAGATAGAGAGATACGCTGCAAAGTTCAAGAAGGAATTCTCTTGTCATAGTTGTTTCAAGTTGCAGCAGTAGCAGACCTGTGGATGCAAGAAGTGGATAGTTGAGAGTGCATATTGTGAGCACATGACAAGGATGCAAGATGCATTCCTCGCTATAGAGACTATTCCATAGCAGCTCGTATAGGATGGAGAGGGCACAGTGTATGCAGTCAGAGAAGTGGGACGAGTACAGTTCCAGCTAGAGTTTGGAGAGCTTCTGGAGGTATCAGGAGTGCTCTATGTTCCAGGGATGAGAGATCGCAGACTCTCTATTCCAGCCTTGGAGGGTGCAGGATATGCAGTTGTGTTCAAGAGTGAACACATATTTATCTATCCAGTGGGAGTGGATGCGGTTGATCCTGTGGTGATTAGTCATTGGAGAGATGGTGAGTATGTGGTGCGTGGTCAGCCTACATTAGGAGGATCTAGATAGATAACAAGATCAAAGTCTGAGACAGACAAAGAGCAAGAAGCTCCAAGGATTGAAGTGGCGCTAAGTAGTCAGTCCTCAGTTTAGAGGGGAGAGCGAGATGCTCTGAAGATTGAAGTGGTACCAAGTATTCAGTCTTCGATTCAGGGGAGTATGCACGAGGCTACTTCTTCCAATGCTGGCAAGAGGGTCAGCTGGTATGACTTGTCACCAATGGATGAGTGAGATGAGACTTCTTGACATGTGGTAGCAGTGCAGACTACAAGATCTGTAGAAAGGCGGCTTCCAGAGACAAAGGGAGCTTCTACAGCAGACAATGTGAGACTGTAGTGTGACTCTAGTGGAGGACAAGCCAAAAGGACTTCCCACATGAAGCGAAAGAGGTGAGTGTTGCAGCTCAGGGTGTCCTTCATGTGATGATGCCTAACATGAAGGGACATTAAATTTGACCTTTATAGAGAGGATTTTAGAGAGGGTGCGCATTCTTACATTATGTCAAAAGCACATGAATAGATTACCAGCTTTGGTGGAGAAGCAGTTTATCTTCTTCAGGGATAAGTTGGGAAGCGAGGGAGAACACCTTTCTAGGTAAGAGGGAGTGTTGAATTTTTGTACCTAGAGAAGTGTTCCCCTAGTGACTTAGTGCCTAAGTCACTAAAAGGAAACAAATGACATGACCCTTGTATTAATTACTTGAGATGAGAAATTAATTCACTTTAGAGAATAAAGTGACTTTTTATTAAATTTAAGTTGTGGTTGAGAGACAAAATATTTAATGGACATAAAAGTGACTTTTCTTATCCATCAATGTGAAAACACTAGATTAAATGTGGGCCCTTGATCTAGTGTCTTTCAGCTACCCCAGGAAGGTGAAACGAAAAGACAAGGGAAAAGATTAAAAAGGCACTTCATTCCTCATCTTATTCACTCGCCAAGAGAGTTGGAGTGCAAGTCAAGTTCTGATAGAGAGTAAGAAGACAGAGTGGCACGAATTCCTAGAAGCTGAGACAGCAATTCCAAGACCGTACAGCTGAATCCATTGGCAAGATTTTCTAGAGATTCAGGAACATAAATCGAGGATGTAGCAGCAGAGGGTGACTGGCACGAAAATGGAGAAAGGTGCACAAAATTTGAGGAGGAATCTAGGCACAATTTTCCAGGAGTTGAACGCACATTTATTGCAGTCCATACAGTGTTTTTCTAGTAGACTGGGCATAAATTTTGAGGTGAGCAGGCAGAAAGTTTGAGGCAGACCTTTGCTGAGTTTACAGGCACGAAATTATTAGATCGTACACCAGCACATAGTTCGAGGAAGTGACTTCATTTCAGGCAGTCCGTACTATGAGATTTCAGCACAATTTCCAAGGACTTGCACAAATTTTGAGACTATCTAATACAGTTTTTTTCAAGGGCTGAATTTTTATCTGCTGGTTGAAATAAGTTGTGTTTGTATTAATATTGAACTGCTGTACAATTTTATTCTGAAGAAATAACAGCTCTCTCTCTGAAACAGGTTTTCCCTTCAGGGGTTTTCCTGGGGAAGTTAGCCAAAAAACCAAGTCTGAATTTTTTCCTGTGTGGAACAGTAACTTATTTCTGCTCTCAGTATTTTGGTAGAATTCTCATGTGTTTTCAGTTCTGTACTGTTTATGAGTAAATTCCATTTGCAGCATAAATGTGAATGGATGGGCATTAAACATGTGCAATTAAACTTGAAAAACGCGATGGGAAGTGGAGAGTAAAATCTACACAGATGACTCCAAACCCTAGGATGGACATGTAGACTTGGAGGCTAGCACTAGAGTTGTCTTGCCATGTATTTGTGAGATGCAACATTGCTAAGGTTTGTAAATCCTAAGGAAGACAAGCGTTAGTATGAAGAGATTGTGTGATACTAGCTTCATGTATGTGCCAAGGACGACTTATCAGTGTTGAATCATTGATGCTAGCATGTTGAGGATCATTGATGGAATGACCAGCTTTTGTTGAGAGTGATTTTTCTAGCTAGGAGGAGTTGGTGGATAAGGTATTCCTATGGTTTCCCTAGATAGGTTTTGAAGACCTTGACTTGTACCAGCTTTGTGATAAAGTTGTAGTAGTACTTGTACTTTGTCTTTTTTTATATATATGAAGTTTCCAGCTATCGAAATATTGTCTTGCGGATTTAATTTCCAGCTTATGTTATCTTCATGATTGAGTAGATTTCAGCCCTTTTTGTTCAGGCTGATTTGAATTGGTGAAGTGATTTTACACATATCCAGAAGATAGAGCAGATTTACTGCTATCATAATCTGCCGTAAAAAGACATTTCAGATCTGTTATATGCCTTGAACAGTGTGCACTAAGTGTCGTAGCATTGTGGTATTGAAATACATTCATATACTATTTATTCTCTTGGACTGCTGAGTGAAATTAGATTGAAAGGAAGTGAAATATTACTGCTGTAATTCACTATTTCAGTTCAGCCCTAAGGCTGAAAGTTCACAGGGATTGGATCCAGGAAACCTCAAGTAAATGAAATGAAATTTCAAAATTGCATTAATTGCCCAATTCTCAAAATTTCTACATGTGTTCTCCTATTTCAGCAATGCAGCAGTGATGGCAGATCTATAGATCAGAGAGGCACATTGGTTGAAGGTGCAACAATGTTGAAGAGGTGCAGCACAGCAGTTATGTAGACAGTAGTAGAGGGCACATGCATGCCTATAGCACCATTATTGTTGTTATAGATCCATGAAAAGTGTGTAACTTTATCAATATTGATTTGGCAAATCATCTGCATGTTCAAGCAAATAACATCAAGGAACTACAAGTATATGGTAAGAAGGCTCATGTGTTTAAAGATTTGAAGCTTGTTATGGCAATATATTTTGCATTCTAATTTTCATGCTAAAATTATCAATGGTTTCGACATTGTTATTGGATCCGCATGGTTGGAAACATTGGGAAGTTTTTATTTTAATTTGCATAAGAAATTTATGAAGTTGTGGTAAAGGAAACAAAGGTGTCCTCAATCAAAGCCAACACTCTACTTGTAATGTCATATGCATTTAGTCTCGTGGTCCCTTATGTGGCCCCTGTCATTTATGAGTCTAGAATTATCCCATATAGAATAATAAGTTAAATGGGAGTAACACTTGAGCCTATAAATATCTCATATCATCCTTAGAAGAGCATAAGAGAGAGTGACTATGTAAAGAGGTATTTCTCTTGTGAAAGGAATTGTAGAGTTTATGCTTCCTATGGATCATTTGTATGGTGAAACCCTACTGAAAGGGTACTTAACTTATACAAATCTTTCGCAGTAGAAATCTCATTTGCATAATAAAGTTCATAACATCCTTATCTTCAGATTTCCAATTTTAAAACAGATTATGTACAATGAATATGTGTTCCTCAGTAAATATGAAATTCACAGAGTTTAGTGTGAAATTTATCTTTAGCTCTCATGAGTGTGTGCTCTCAAAAACCAACACAGCTGAAGTCTAAGAGAAGATATAAAGGATTTTTATCACTCGTAAAAATGTATTTATCGACTTGTGGATCACAATCAGCAAATAGGCAATGCACCAACCACAGCAACCAACAATCTGTGGCAACTGCTGTTGAAAATTGAGAGGACTCTAACGAGACTCTGCTTAAGAAAGGTCAGTACAATTGTGACAAGAGAGCAAGTGAATTAGTGAGAAACATTATAACAATCTTATTTAAATTGTTGTAGGTATGTTAAATAAGTGTTGGAGGATCATTGTAACTATTAAGGGCTATAACTGATTTATAATCTGAACTTTGGACTTTGTTAGTAGATAGGCAATGGCCATTGTCTAAAAGATTTGAGAGGAGAAATACAAACGTAAACGGGGCAAGTTACATGGTCCATGCATTCACCATGATGTTTGCCATCGTACAAGATTCCTTGACTAATGTATTTGGTATATCATTGCCCTCCATCTCGCTTCTACGGGATAGTTTTTTTATCTTAACGTGTGCTCTTTTAAGTTTGTGATAAATCCCCATCGGTGAGTATCTCTTATTCTTGACGGTCTGCCTAGTTTAAAATTGTGTTTTTCATGTTTCTCCTTTTTTCTCTAAGAGAGGCAAAATGGAACAATGTCACTTGTTACCATAATCATTAAAAATACTGTACTAGTCAATATTTGCATGGACACCCTAGTTACCCCTAAACACATCACCAAACCACATCCGTGACACATTGCCGTTTATCACACATAGCCGCTTAGTGTATCTGAATAATTCAATAAACACCTGCTTCCCAGTCCGACAGACTAAGGTACTGAGAAATGCTAAAGTTCATTACATAATATATTTAACAACAAATAAAATTGGATATGTAAATGACGCCCTAAAAACGTATGGGATAGGTAGCATTCAACCTCCTTGATCTCAATCAAATATTTTAAAAACAGAAATGTGTATAAAAATGTTATGAAATCGCACATACCGGTGAGATTGACAATTTATATAAAACTAGTAAATGGAAAAATAGACAACAAAGAGAACAGGATTCCCACATTAACCCAGTTAAGCCAGGAAATGTTCTTCATTGCAACTTAGAAACCACACCTGCAAAGTACACGTACAGGCTTCTGAAGACGGCCACTTATATACAGCCGGTGCCAATTCAGGACGTCTCGAATCAATTCATGCATGCGAATTACACCATACTTAATTTTCTGCAAACAGAAAATGCAAAGCAATGTAAGTTCATCGGGATAAGTCGAAGCCAAAAGTACCCAAATTGAACAAGCTGCATGGGGTGATCGATCAAACGCATTACTTGAGCCAAATTTAAGAACTGGGTAAAACAGGAACAACCTATGAAATATACGATAATAGTGAAAGGCAGACCTTATCTTTCCAAGGCACAAATGCATTGAAATGAACTCCAGCTCCAATCTCCTCAGCAACTTCTGTAATCTGGTGCCATTAAAAGATAAATATTAAAAAGGGAAAGCTTGAGCAGCTTATATGTGTAATTTGGCTTGTTTTTTTCCTCTAAAATAGTTTTACGGGAGAGATTTTAATTTATACAAAAGCTTTAAAAAAAATTATATACAGAACAGGGGAATCTTCTACTCTTCTCGGAGCAAGTCAGTTTTATTGTGGTGCAAATGAGCAATCTAATAACTAATAGTGCAAGAAGAACTGACCGTTTTAGCGCCCAGAGACGCCATCAAGAATGAGTAGTGATCCCTGTTCCTTTGTACATTCTATCAAACATCATAGGCATCGTAACTCAGACTTCCTTCGTTGCATCACAATGTAAATGAAGCTCTGGGGTGAATAATGTCAAATTCAGTAAATAAGGAGAAGAATATGTACAGACCTCTGCGTGCCATTGAATGGGATCTGCAACTCCCAATATATAATCCACCATGGGCTCCTGTAATCACAAGCCAAAAAGAAAAAACTCGACATTACAATCCAAAGAGTGCCAGTCTGCAATGCAATGGCATTCTGTGATATTTGTATACCTCCTCGTCCTCTCGTGTGCGGACTAGACCAGGCTGAGGAAATACTGCTGATCCATACGCACACGCAAATTCAACTGGGGGCAGATCCTTGAGAGGTGCCGCTATTTCACTCATCTTGCTCTTCATCGTGGAGGTGTTTGCAATACTCCTGCCCAACATAAACCCTAAACCCTTCCAAAGCCAGGTGCCTCTCTCCTTCTACACCACGGCTTCAAAATAAGTTTCAGGGTTCAATGTTTTAGTTAAATACCGATGTACACCAAATTCAAAGTTTACTGACCATCTTCGCTTAGGATAAACGTTCACCAAATCGCCCCGCTTTGCCGGCGAATTTTGTATAGAAACAGGTCCAGATTGTTAACGGAAAGTGTTATCTTTTCAATTAAAAAACTTCTGCGATTAGATTTAGTTGATCTATACGAAATGGCCTATTTCAAAACGACCCAGATTGCCCAAATTGTAATTTAAAACGTCGAAATCATTGTTTCAGCAAAATATTTTTTGCCTGATTCCGATGAGTCGGTGGCGATTTGGTGAACGCTTATACTGCTCCACGATCTTCCCATACCCATGAGAAAGAGCATATTATTAACTCTTACTCATGATAACAAATAATTATTATTCAGTTTTTTTAGTTTATGATAACAAGTAATTTATTTAGTGGATGCAGTGTGGATAGTTAAGAAAAATGATTGTTAGTCATTAGGGTTCAATTCTTATAAGTGACATAATACTATGGTTAAGTCATTGTATAATTAGTTGATTATGTAATCTGAATGTTGGTATATTTCTCAATGTAAAATAAATAATAATAATATCATATTTATATTTTTGTGATTAAATTTTTAATATGCCATGATCTTGTATAGAGAATTTTGTTTTTATGATTAAAGATTGAATAACTATGATTATTAATCCTGGGGAAGTCAAAATAGAGTAATGTTTCTTAATAATATAATGATGATTGGTTGTAGTGTAAATATGCTTCTTACTCTACTTTCCCTCCTTTATCATTTTGTACTACATATTAATCATTTCACTTATCTTACCAAAAAAATGTCCCTTCCTAAGTCAAATGCACCTTAAGAGAACTTAAATACCTCTCTCTCTCTACCTTTTTTTCAACAAAAAATAAATTAAAAACTATTTTTTGATATTCCATGGAATCAAAGAAATAAAGTCCATACACCTTTTTATAACTATATAGGGCGTTATACAGTCATAACAAAATTTTCCAGCCAAAATAGAATAGTTCATAAATAAGATCATAATATCAATCAACTCGCAAAATTGCCCTCCACATCATCACATTTGATAAAATCTCTGACTAGTTAACCAACCCACAACTAATAGACATCAAACAAGCCTATCAAAAAGTGTTGACTACAACCTGTCAAATGCAACAGCCCAACTGTATACTTAGTAAGATACTACAAAAGAAAATATACAGAGCCCTTAGAGACCAAAACATCTTCAATAAATTCATTGAAGAATAAGGTTCCTTCAGGAGAATCCACAACAAGGTTTGAAAGGTGATCTGCTTCCAAATTGAAAGATCTATAGATGTGAGAAATAGATGTGCTAGAAAAGTTCAAAAGAAGATTTTGAATTCTTTAACACCAAGAATCCAAGCATAGAACCTGCAAATTGGATTGATCATTAGCCCACTGTACTATGACCTATGAATCTCCTAACACTTGAATAGAAGAAATGCCATTTATCATTGCAAATTGGAGAAGACATCATAGTGCTACCAGTTATGATTTGGAATTTGTTCCAAATCCACAGCCCAACCAAATATTTAAGTAACGATCAGTATTGATTCAAAGAACGATCCCACACTTACAAGATCCAAAGAATGCAGCCCATCAAAAAGCAACCAATGGAAAAACAATACTCAATGTATGGAGTAGGACATTATTTGATCTTCTTTGGTTCATCCACAGTTTTGTAATTCATATATAAACTCAATGCACTTCTACTATAGGTCTACACATTGAGGGTAATGTCTTAAAAAAGAGACATGTTTCTTGTATTCCATAAGCCCAACAAATAAAAATAGGAAGGTGTTTGTGCATTGTACTACATGACTCCAAATGTTAAGATTCTCTTCAATGTTAAGAGAGCCCCATTTATGGATAATGTCCAAGTATTCATACACCTGCTGCCAAACCATCTTGTTGAAGTGGCAATGTACAAAGAGATGAGTGATAGATTCACCATCTTTTTTACATAAAACGCATTGCCCTTGTCCAATCCACCCTCTTCTAACCAAGTTTTTCCATGTCAATAAGAAATTTTCTAGACATAACCAAAAGAAACATTTCAATCTTAATGGAATGTGTCACTTCCACAACTTATCAAACCACCATTTACATCCAGATGTAGAGTATTCTTAAATAATAGCATTATAGGCATTCCTTGCATTAACCTGGCTTGTAGATTTATTCAAGCTCCACACCAAAGTGTCCTCCTTATCAAAGAGCCTAATGACTGCTTTGTTTAAGGCATTTGTGTGTGTAGTCTAGTCAACAACCCAATTACCTCATAACCCCAAATCCCCTGCCTAAAACCATTATGCAATTGAACGTCTCATCCAAGCTGGTCTTTTAATATGATTTAATGTTACAAAACCAAACACTGTCAAGTATTCTAAAGGGGAAGAAGATAATAAGTAATGCTCTTCTCCACTTATAAAAGGATCGACCCCAACAAGAATATTAGCCCCATCTCCAACATTCCAAGTAATGCACCTGTTGATCCAATAAAAATACAAAGTAAATTGTTCCATATTATTGATACTCCGACAATATATTTCACAGAGTTCCTAAACCACTGTAATATAGATCTGCTCTTCATATATTTAGTATTAAGAAATTTTATCCACGGTCCCTTATCAAAAATCTAATGCCAAATACTTTTCATACAAAGATCCAAATTAAAACATCTTAAATTTTTAATGTCCCAACCACCTAAAGCTTTTGGCTAGCAAGTATTTCCCATCTCACCAAATGAATTTTATTACCATTACCAGTACCTAACCACAGGAAATGAAAAATTATTTGTCTTACCATATTTAAAGTTGGTTGTAGCATTTTAAGCAAGGAGAACCAATATACAAGAATTCCCATCAAGATTGATCTAACAAGTGTTATCTTTCCACCCAAAATAAATAACTGAAAGACCATTGCTTATTCTCTTATCAATCTTTTTCACGTGCCATAACCAATCTTCAATCTTGTAGTTATTGGGATTCACGAAAAAAAAACCCAAATATTTGAACCCAACCTCAATTTGTTCAACTTTATAGGGGAATAATGTGTAGTGATTTGAGTTAACATGTCATCTTCAACTTCATTCTTGTAAAGATTAGATTTGGTCTGGCTAATCTCCATACCTGAAGCAACACAAAGCAAGGAGATAATTTCATAAAAGGTGTCTCATTCATCCATTGTACCTTTTCAAAAGAAGACAACATCATCAACAAACAATATATGTGTGATTTGTAGTGTAGAAATGATAATCTGTCATTCCAAGTTTTGATTCGTCAATCATTCTGCTAAGACCTTCAATGACCAACAGAAAAAGAATAGGTGATAGGGGGTAGCCTTGTCTTAAACCTCTATAACTCTTTAAAAGTTTGAAGGGGTTCCATTAACTAGAAAAACAAAACAAGTCGAGGATACACATGCCATGATCCAATTTGTGACTTCGAAGGGAAGGCCAATCTAGAGCAAGACTAGTCTTAAGAAGCCCCTGCTAACCTTATCATAAGCTTGTGTTAAACCCATCTTCAATATCAAAGCATTTATTTTTATTTTATTTTTATAGAGTGAAGGCATTCTTGTGTCATTCCAATGGCATCTAGGATTTGCATGTTATCTAAAAAACCAAACTATTCATTAGAAACCACCTCTGCCATCTTTGGTCTAAGTCTATTAGAGATTATTTTTGTAATGATCTTATATACAAAGTTACATAGAGAAATATGTCTAAAATCCTTAAGAGAAAGGGCTTATCACACTTAGGAATAAGAGTTGCAAAAGTTGAATTTAAGTCCCATAAAACATAACCATGTGATCTAGAGAATTCAACAACCTCCAATAAATCTTTCCCCGCCAGATCAAAGAAAGTAATGAAAAACTCCACATGCCACCCATTAGGGCCTAGACTTTTGTCCTTGGAAAAATGTTTAAGGACCCCTTCAATCTTATCAAGTGTGACAAGTCTCCCAATAATCATGCCCTCTTCATTGGAGAAAAAAAAAGATAGTGTCTAACTAGCCTTAGATAAGACACATTGTCAGAGTTAACAGGTTCTTTAAAAAGATTTGATAAATAGTCCATTCCAGATTTTTCAAGATCTTCCCATGTATGAACCCAAGTCCCATCTTATAATTGTAAGTCCCGTACGGAATTAATATTTTTCCTCTAGTTGATACAATTAAGGAAGAATTTTGTATTATTATCTCCTTGAAAATCTACATCGCTCGACTCTTCAACCTCCATGCCTCCTCCATTTTAAGCAATTTTTATTTTTTAGCTTCGAGCTCTAGAATGTAGGCCTTCTCTTCCTTAGTATAGGAGCTTGTTAAATTATAACTTAAAATCTTATCAAGTATGCCTTCAATCTCAACAAGCTCAACTTTTGACTCCAATATGATCTAACTAATTGACAAAATTCCACCTCTTTTGTCCAAGAATGATTAAACTTAAAGGGGAATTTAAAGTCAAAAGACACACGTTATATTTGTAGGAAAACAGGTGAGTGATCAGAGATAGTGGACTAAAGAACCCAAAACCTATATATCAATAAATTGCCAACCAAATTTTCAGCAATGAGATACCTATGTAACCTTTTACCAATCCCATCAAGGCTAGATCTACCATTTTTCCAAGTTGGGCATAACTTGGAAGGGGCGACATCCAATAACTTGTATCTTTGAAAAACTGTTGAAAAAATTTAGATAAAGGATCCAACCTTGTACGATGACCCCAAATATCAGATGAATGAATAGTAAATTTTAAGTCTTCTGCTAGGATAAGGTTTGGGTCATTTAAAATCCCGTTGAAATCATTAGAATCCCATAAGGCCCATAACAATTTAATAATTTAATAATCATGGTCAATACCTTTCACTTTACCTATAAGAAGTAAGCCAACATCAGTAGCAAAAGGCTCAAGTTCGGTAATAATAGGGCTCCAAATAACCAATAAAGCCCCAGAAGGACTTGAAGCATCCATAGCACTCACTTCCAAACCTACAAAATTCCTCATAAATATTCACAAGCCTTGTAACCCAGACACGTTTTTTATTGGACTAACATGATATCATATTTATTGTTATCAAACAACCGCTTAAGGGATCTATGTTTGGAAGAGACGCCCCCTACCCTCTAATATTATAGGTTGTTATTATCATTAAACGCCCTCCTTGTAGGGCACAAATTCTCTAAGAGGCCCAAAATCATATATGTGGTCAACCACATTAGAGTGTAAATCTGCTTCCTTAAGTCTAGATGAGAGAGGAACACAATCCCCAACATAAGAGGAATTGTAGTCCCCTATACCCCCCCTGAAAATCCCTTCTTTTTTATTTTTCTTACTTTTACTGCTTAAAGTCACATTCATGTGCCAAATAGAGTTAAAGGGAGTAATCCCACATTTTTAGAGGGTTTATTAGCATACACAGGTGAAAGGGGTTTTAAAAACAGTTCCTTTGAGAGAAGAGGGATGCTCCTTTGTGCTACCATGAAATGGTATTGTGACAGTAGCACAATCCCCATACATCTTAGGAGAATTGTTTGAACCCAAAGGAGGAAAATTCATATCCTTGGATATCGGGGCATAAATAGAAAAATTATTTATAATGTTGGATTTTTGGGGAACAATAGAGGTATCAACGGACTCGATAGTTAAAGGCAAAAGGTGTGTCAAATCCATCATCAAACTCAATGGTGTCTAACTTAGACCATGAGGCAAAATTGACATATTTTGAACAAGAGATGATTTTATACAATTATCCACAAATGCCTTTTTACTATCATAATCTTTTTCCATTGACTCAATGTATTTCAGTTCCATAAATGAAAGGCATTCATAAGGTGTGGGGTAATTTTCATTTGACATACCTTTTTCAAAAGGAGTCTCAAATAGGTCGGTGATGAGTGTCCGATGAGAAAAGACACCATACTTAAGATTGTTCATGGACATATTTTTCAAGTCAAAATCCTCCTCATACTCCTCTTCCCATTCATCTTCGAAAACGTTAGCACAATTGTTACATAGATGACCCGTTCTTCGAGAGATGTGGTATATGAAGGGCACATTCCTATAATCTAGTCGCTGCCTAAAAACCATAACTCCCCATATCACTTCCACTTCCTCATGAAGACTGCCGAAAATATCCATTTCAACCAAGATCGTCGCCATTCTTTTATCCTTATATGTTAGCATTTTCTCTTCCAATGAAATGAATCTCCCTAGATGATTTGCTAGCACCATAAAGAGGACCCATAAATGGAATTTCAAAGCCTTCTCGTTAAGAGGGTTAAAACCCACATGCCACCGACTGAGAACTAGAGAATAGCCGCGATTAATGCAGAACCTTGACAAGATATTCCTTGCATTATCCTCTAAAAGAAAGATGAAACAAAACCAACCATTAGGTAAGATGTGTACCTTGCGACTGTAATCTAGTACAATGCGTCAAGTCTTAGCCACCCATTCCATCAAGTCTAGACAGTTCATCTTCAAATACTCTAAATGCAAAATAAGAGCCCAATGAGCTAAACTCTCAACACGATCTAAATTCACATCCTTACCCACAACAGAACTATTGATACCTTACTCAACCTTAATAGCATTCAATTTTCGACGGGCTCTAGCTCTGGACCCATTCAATCTATTTGGCTAATGCTGAGGTAGATTTTCATGCACAGGTTAAGGAATATGTGCCAACTCTTTGGAAACCTCACTACCAAGCCCTATGCCAGCTTTATTTATTGAATTCATAGCACAAAAACTCTTATCACTGACCACCTCATTATGACATTGCTCTGAAACCTTTGTAAAAACCCTATTCCATTCCATGGATCCATCCGTTTGCAGATCCACAACCTTAGTAGAACCTCTATCGAAATGACTTGGCACCTTCACATTTGTAAAGACTTGACTCCAGTCCATTGATCCACCCTGTTGCAAATCCCCATTCCTGACAAACCCTAGTTCCTTTACTTCACCCTCCCTTGACAGAAAAACAAGATCGAGATCTAGATCCTTCACCTCCTCAAGACTAAATGGAGACAACTAGTTATTTTAACAAAGAGGAGAAACATTGGCATCAAGGCCATCCATCTAACATCACACATGAGAATTCACAGGGCCTTTTAATTTTTTTTACGCAAAATATTAATCGCATGATAACAATCCCACCAAACGGTAGAAACAATCACCACGTCACCAAATCAGACAAGACACAAGTGTTATAGAAAACCATTTGACAAGATATCCTACTATGCAAGATATGATAGGCTACAGGTGCTAAAGATTGGAATACAAAAAAAAGTAAAAACGCGGGAATTATGCAGCCAACCAAAGAAAAACCCTAACATCAATATTTCACCTTAGCTAAAAAACTATTGAAACCCCGAGAGATACATCACAAATTATGTCGAATGTTGAGCGAAAGCGAAAGCTAAATTAGAAAGGTTTGTTCCCATTTTCTTAACAAAGTTGGTACTAGGTTCTCAAGACCGAGAACAATACTCCTTGGATGTAATTGCATCCAAAGAAGAGAGCGAGCTCAAGTCTACTAGCAACCATCACCCTCCTTCAATTAGGTTTAATTAAATACCAACCACCCCTCTCTCTCTCTATCTCCCCTATTAGTCTAAGATAACCTTTTAACAAACCATTGAAATTAAATATTATCCACCCTTCAAAAGTGGAAGACTCCTTCCCTACCAATTGGAAATCTTGTTTGTATGACTTATATCCCTAGAAAGGTATGTTTCTTTTAAAACAAATGAATTTATGTATTTTAAGGTTTGGTTATTTAGTGTTTTTCGCATTTATATAATTAGTGCTTAATAAAAATTTGTATTTTAATGTTTTTCATATTTATATAAATTAGTGCTTAGTAAAAAATGACAAGTTTTTATTTGTAAATATTTTGTTGTACAAACTTATAAGTTATAATATCCCAATTTTTGGCCTCAACCAAATAAATCACCATGCAAAAATTATGTAATTACGTTTTCGGTGTAGTAAAAAAGTTAGGTCCTCGTTAGTGGTTATTATGGTAAGTTCATAATAAATGTTATGATAAAGAGTTAGGCTTTTGAATCAAATTAATAAAATAATGCATAATGATTAATGGGAATGAGAAACGAGGGGAAGGGGGTGTGACAAGAAATACGTAAAAGGATAAAAGTTATGTATCCCTATATGTAGTCCATTACAAAGGGTAAATGATTTTACGTTATTTTCTTCCTTCATGTTATTCTTTTTCCAAATTCATGTACCTTGTTTCTAGTGTGTCTCCACTCATGAAGTATCTTACTTTAGGAGAATGGCAAAAGGGTTTGTTGATCTAGTGAGTACTAGTCACAATCCTGGTCAAGTGTGAGGCTAACAAGAAGGACTTTAGTTGTTCAAACCTTTATAGTTTTAGAGGGGAGACTAGCCTTGTGCAGACATTATGGGTAATTTCATTGTTGATTGATTAAAATATTGTTAGTTCTTTGTGATTATTAACTCAAGCAAGGTTTTTGGTTTTTGGGATTGTATTGGCCCAATTCTTGGATTAATACACTTTATAAAACCCATTAAGGCTTGTAATTGGTATCCCAAGCATACTCATTTTGGTTTTATACTTGTAAGGGATGCCCTTGTCATATTATGACCTTCAAATTAAGGCCAACTCCGTGGGATGAGAGCTTATCGTTGGGTGGAGAATCTATGGAGGCAAAATAATTTTGTATATTTGATAAGTATCTCTTGTGTATATTTTTGTGATTGATTTCAATATTATTGTGAATTTTGATACATTGTAATGACTGGGTAATGTCTTTGATTTCATTATGTTTAATCTTAATGGCATAATGAATTTTAAATTTTACATGCATTAAATTTGTTGATACACGTAGTACTTAATGCAATTGATGACTCTCTTGATTAAGAAGAATATGGGTAAAATGCCTATCATGTGATAAAAAATCAAAGTTTGGATTTAATGAAGGTAATAATAAGTGTCTTGATCCCTTATAGTGGGATCCAAGTAAATTAAAGAGTAGTACTAAACCAAAAGTTTAGTGTTGGGCACTTGGGGTATGAATATGAAGTTTATTGATGCAATGCCAAGAAATCTACAATTCACAAGTCAAAGGGGCTCTATTGATTTAAGGTCGAGGCATCTAACCTAATAAACAATACTTCACAATTTTGTTTTTAAAGCAAACTCAAAATTTCATGAAAATGACTTGAGTCTAATTTATATAAGTGTATATCATCAAATGAACGAGTAAAATATGATGAGACCACCTAGTAAAGGTAAACAAATCAGGTCACACAATGTTCAAAAGTTTGTTGGCAATGTGTATAATGTTTAATTGGTCGGCATACCTAATATCTTTGACATGTGTATGATAATTAAACCATATAAAAAAAAATTTGGTATTCAAAATAGTAAGATTGTAATAGTACAAGCTAGAGTGATGAAATTTGAAGAAATTTTAAAAATTCATATTATCTACATGAGAAAAACAATGCATGATTGTACTTAAAACAATGAAAAATGATAATATCCACTTTTTTTCATGGAAAACAAGACAGTTTCTTGGTATTAATTTAATCAAAGGTAACTTGTAAACAATACAATAGATACTATGTATCATCCAACAAGACACTACAAAAAGTAGTGTTTGACTAATAACAAGCAAAAATAGTTCATCTAGTCCAGCATAACAAACCATCCAATAGAGTTCATAAGTAACAACCCATGCCAAGTGCAACCAATCCTCCAAGATGCTAATATCGAAAGTAGCATATGAACAATATGTGCCCATGCCAGCAACTAGATGTTCATCAATATGTGGAACCCAATGTAACTAAGAGCAAAATACCTCATGAGAGCAGTGATAGATCAATTGTCACTCAATGAACTCTGAAACCAATAGGTGGCCCATATCGCATCCAAGAGCTTCCTTGGACAGATAATCGGTCGATGTATTGAATTCTCTAAAGATATGTGCGATATCAAGTCTTATGAAAGACCGCATCAAATCTTGAAGTCGCTGACACCACTGGGAGAGATCAAGTACCTGCAATTTGGATGTGTGGTTAGCCCAATTGATAATAGCCGAGGAATCCCCGAATATATGAAGTACAAGTATGCCAGTAGAAGAGTAGAAGTATAATAAGTCCCAAAGGGCCAAGAGTTCATCCCTGGTGTTTGTGCTCCTCCTGCATCCAAGAATTAGATGAAAATAATGATCAGTGGAGATATATAAAATCACTCCAGCACCCCTAAGACCAAGGTTCGCAACCACGTCAAATAAACCAATAGGATACGTGTAATGAGGTGTAGGTCCAAACACCCATGGAGCCTTGGTAGAAAGGTGTACCGAATGTTCAGTAAGATGAGCCAAATTGCTATAACCAATGGATATCCTGAGGTATATCTTCCTCAATTTCTGGCAAGCCAGATCCTCCAAATGACAAATACCAGAAGATATAATAAATCATATGAAGTATTGATCCATGTGCCCATGTTCTCAAGTAATGTCAATGCCTCCTAGCTAAGTTTCTTGTCCAGTGCAGTTGCAATTGATGACCATATTAACTTACACAATGTACAGGACGTGAACAGATGGTCAACTGATTCCACAACTACCTGACAAAAACCACATTTGTTGGGTCCAATCTAGCCTCTCCTACATAAGTTATCCCAGGTGGTTATGTGGTTTTCAGTAGCGAGCCAAATAAAGCATTTGAATTTTATGGGGATATGCCAAGTCCAGATCAGTTTCTTCCTCCAATCCACAGCCCGTGGAAGGAAAGAGTTGACAATGTATCTGTAAGTCGTGTGCGCAGTGACCTATCCGTCCTGCTTATTGGCATTCCATACAAGTGTATCCGCCTAAGGTGTCAGTCAAATACATGCTTGGTTGATGTTGTTGATGTAATCCGTCCATTCCAAAGACCAGGAGCCACCCAAATCTAAATCACTCGCACTCAACCAGTATGCATTAGGTGTAGCCCAATCATCAAGTTTTTGAGCATGATGAAGTGTATGTATCCCATAATTGTGGAGGTAATATATCAATGAGACATAGAGTATATAAGAACTTTCCATTCCCACCATCGGATCTGTACCCAACTATATATGTGCCCCATCGCCTACTTGCCAACAAAGTGCTCTGCTAATCCAGTCATAGACCTGAATAAAACCATTCCAGATAATACAGGACTCGACAATATTTTTAATAGGCTGTCGAAGCCATTCAATCAAGCATATATTGTGTACATATTTTGCAATAAGTATCCCATTCAAGAGACCCACGCCAAATAGAGATAACCACATACTTTTAAGACGCAAGGAAATATTAAACAAGTCAAAGTGTTTTATATCCCAACCTCCTTCAAAGTAAGGTCGAGCAATACGATCCCAATGCACCAAAGGCATCTTGCGGGTGTCTGTCGATACTCCCCATAGGTAATTAAACATAATCCATCACAGAGAGTGTATGATGGACACAAGGATTTTATCAAGGAGAACCAATATACCGGTAATCCACACAGGACCGAACATATAAGTGATAGTATGCCCCCAATATATAGAAATCGGTAGGTCCAATGGCCAATTCGATGCTCAATTTTTTTGATAATCCAACTCTAGTCACTAACCAAATAATTCAAGGGCTTCAACCAGTAACTAGGCTCTCTAAACCCCTTCTCCAGTGGCTCCATATCATAGGGTAGTGTATCATATATCAAAGAGAGTGACTCCTGTTTAACCCCATGTACAAGGAATGACGATTTCAATAGGCTAATATTCATCCCTGTGGCTGAACAACATGAGAATATATTTGACTTGAAAATCGTCCATTCTTCCACAGACCCAAAACCAAATAGAACCACATCGTTGAAAAATAGCATGTGTGTGACAACTAAACAAGATGAAAAACATACACCCTGTAACCTGCCACAGTTCCTTTCCTCCCTAATAAGAAGACTCGACCCTTCAATAGTCAGGAGAAATAGTAGGGGCGAGAGGGGGCAACCTTAGCGCAATCCACGAGAAGCATTAAAGAAATTGGTTGGCGATATATTGATCATAACCAGGAAATTTGTTGAGGTAACACAAGCCATAAGCCAGTTGATAGTCCCAATGCCCACACCCACCTGTAGAAGAATGATTCTCAAAAAGACCCAATTGACTCTGTCAAATGCTTTGATGAGGTCCATCTTGAGTATAATAGCTTCAAGTCTTTTAATCTTGATGGTGTGCATAAATTCATGGGTAATACCCACCACTTCCAAAATTTGGAGGTTTTAAGAAACCCGAACTATTCTTTGGATATATCCTCTGCCATTATCAGTCTCATCCCATTGGATATGACTTTAGTAATCACTTTGTAGGAAAGGTTGCAAAGGGATATAGGCCAAAAGTCAGAAAATGTAACAAACTTATCACACTTGGGGATGAGTGTAATGAAAGTAGCATTCATATCCCGTGTGGCATACCCCTCGAGTATGGATTGCTCAATGGAAGCAAGTAGTTCATGGCCAACAATGTGAAAAAAACCCAGGTAGAATTCAACCGACCAGCCGTCGGGTCCAGGACTCTTGTCCTTAGCAAATCCTTTAAGCATCGTTTCCACCTCAGCAAGTGTGACCTCCCTGCCAACCCCAGCTGCCTCCTCAGGTGAAAATAAAGAAGGATACCTACTAATAACACGCATTTGGTATGATATAGGTGGTATCACATCATCCTTGAACAAGTGTGGGAAATGACTGATAGTAGCCATTTGTAACTGTCGTAGATATTGAATACAATTACCAGTCGAATCCAAAAGTTCCTAGATAGTGTTACCATTACGTCGAGAGTTGGAAAATTATGGAAGAATTTTGTGTTGGCATCCCCCAATGAAATCCATATGGCCCTGCTCTTAAGGCGCCAAGTCTCCAAATCATGGGAGAGTATAAGTTCCTTACGAGCTTTGAGTGTTGCAAGTTGAATAGTGTCCTCACATGAGAGTATTCCAATAGGAGACTGCATAAATAAGAGTGTTATGTCCTATGATATGTAGTCCAATTCCATATCTTTGAACTTATAGGATTCCTTCCCCTAATCCGCCACTTTAAGCTTAAGCCATTTGAGTTTATAAACCAAACTTTTCATAGCATCGTAATCCATAGGAGTGTTGAAGATGTACCAAGCATTTTTTACCATGAGTGAAAATTCAGTATCAGAAAGAAAGGTGTGATTAAACTTGAATGGATAGCATGGTTCCATAGTTCCAATCTCCCAATCCAGACAGATGAGGAAATGATCTGAGATCACCAAGGGGTGTGACCACATTCTATAATGTTCCAGGTATGGCAACACAACTTCAGCATCAAGAAAACGGTCGAGTCCCTTAGATATGCCAGCCTCCCTAGTATGACCATTTCTCCAGGTCGAGGCCATCCAGGATGGGACCAAATCCACCGTATTTGTTTTAACTAGTAACCGAGATAAAGAAGATGAAAGGGGATCCTCCCAAGCATGAGTGCCCCAAATCTTTGAGTTTGGCAAAAATGTAGGTCTGGTGCTGAGAGTAGCAGAGTCCAAAAATGGCGGTGTTGAGTGTCATGAAACTGAAGCAAGAAGGGAATAGTGAACCTTGAGGTGTCCCGTGCCCCTACAAGAGTGGCACCTGAATGGTATGTTTAAATAGTCCAGACACTGTGTATAGACCCGTGAACCCCACTGAACGTCAAGTTCCACCAAGAGTCCCTTAGATATATCCATCTTGACAAGAACCTGAGCCATGCACTTGTCAAAAGCGTGAAGTGCATCGTCATTGGTAGCCACAAAGCGACCTAGAGTGTTGGTCATTCCCCAGAGGGCCTCACGAGTCTAGAGCACAAGTGGAAGGGCCGAAAAAAGTGCCCAGAGATGTCGTTTGTGCACATGTTCACGTACTGGGTCAAATTCAACCTGCTAATGTGAAAGAACAAGGGAAACCTTACCAATCAACCAAAGACCTTCAAGAATATTCGATGCATCGAATTGCTCCAGGAACAGGAAAACCAACCAATCATTTTCCAATCTGTTCACCGTCGGTACGTAGTCCAGAAGAGATTTCCAGTGGTGTGTATCCCAGTTAACAAGACCCTCTTTGTCAATTTGACAGTATTCAAGTCTGCCAACAAGGGCGTGACGACAAAGCGAGTCAACCTTCTCCATAACCACATCATGGCCCAAAACATGATAGGGTTTGTGAACTAAGGTGGTGTATGCTTTGGATTTTTGACGAGCGTAGTGATAAGGTGGCAGACAATCCACTGGTCAGAGTGGTAGAATGGGAGAGTTTCAGCTAGGGTTTGTGACATCCGCCTTCAGAAATCAAACCGTAGGTGATAGAGAAAGTAGAAAACAACATGTAATGTTCCCAAGTAGTACCAGCGAGGCCTCACAGGGAAAAAACCCAGTTAGATGTGGTGTAGTAAAAAAGAAAACCCCGGTCCGAATAAGTATAAGATAGAGGGAACCCAACCAAACGACACCAAGTGAAAAGCACAAGAGTCAGGATAAGAGAGCCCTAATAGAGTTGTAAGTGAAAGGGAATAAAGAATAACCCAAGTAGATGCAGGATATATCGAAACCCAAAAACCAGTAATAAACTAGAAAGGAGAGGTAAAATAGTGAAAATTCCCACTTCGAATGGTTGGTACTAAGCCCTTAAGAGATGAGGGGGAACTCCATGGCTATCAGAGACAGTGGGTGGGTTCAAAGGAGGGGTACATAGTAGTGGATATAAAACGAGAGACCTCCATTGAAATCATCATGACTCAACATTTTCATTCCATATTATAGTTGGAGTTGCCTTCAGGCTAAAAGCTACATGCTTAGAAAACATGTATGAGATACCAAGAATGCAGCCGATAATATCCACTTAAACAATATGAGATGACGTGCTTACGAGGGTATGAGAGGATACGTTAAAAAGTGACTTAAGATGATATGGTCCAAAAAAACACAAAATGGTGTATGATGGTAAGTCAACAAAGTGGCTTAATACAATGTACGTAATACCCAAACTCGAATGATTCAAGTAGGATCAACTATAGTAATCACCATCTTGAAGAAAATTAAATGGTCATTTTTACGATATAGCTACTTATATGGACTTCTTTGGCACAAGACTTTGTGAATAAAAGTGGAATGAATGTGGGAAACATAGAAATCAAAATGGTCCAAGCAAATTTTGGAGGATAGAAGAGGCCTTGTTGGCTTAAAAACAACCCTACGAGGATCTAAAAGGATTGAAAAGAGTCTTTTGGTGTGAAAAGGGACTTTTGGTGTGGGAAACAATATAAAGGTTAACATGAAAATGAATAGACAATGAAGTTTGTATAACAATAACAATAAATTGAAGAAACAAAATACTTAATTAAAACAAAAGTTGTATAATCTGAAAGGCGATGCTACATTATTTCCATCACTACCTTGTGTAACTTATTTTCTAATTGCTTGGTACATGTGCATTTATGTTGGTTCTATGCACATAATGAGGGTGCAACAACAATAGTAAGTGCCTTTATGAGATGTATTAGATATGGGTAGAAGTTGAGGTTGTTTTTAACCTTGGTTTCTATTTTTATACTTGTTTTTTTTGTGTTTAGAAACTTGGTTGTTTTTTTCCTAGAATTATAATAGTTGTATTTTTCATGTTTTTTTCTATACCAAGCACACCATTTTAGGATAAATTTAGGATTTATAGTTACATATAAATTTAGGGTTTCTAAATTTGTAAATCATTTTCCTTCTTCATCTATAAAAGAAGCCATAATGGGTGATTATATGAACATTCAATTTTGTGATAGAGCTAGTGATTAGTAGTCAGGGTTTTGAGCTAGAGCATTGTATTACTTCTAGTCAATAAAATACATATGCATCTTTTAGAGAATAGAATTGTGTACTTGATGTTCATATTTTATAGTGTAAATGTGTGTGTAGTTTACAACATTCATAACATATTGCATTGCTTTGGGTTTAGGGTTTAAGCTTCCTATATCTCAGTGTTTAAATTTTGAATATAGCATCTACTTACCATGATCTAAAATTTCACATGGTATTAAAGTATGTTCACTAACATCTTATAGGACTACGCTTATGGAGAGATTTATACATTGTGAGAGGGAGTTATTGAAGAATTTCAATGGGTGTGATGCCCAAGTGTTTTCAAAGATTAAAGGGATCTAAACATGCGATAGTGTGATGCACTAAGTTCTCCAGTTATTGGAGTGTTATTATGTGCCTAAGAGAGGCAATATATGCATGTGATAGTTTATTGATCATATTTGTTTTCCAATTGATTATTTGTTATAGTTTTGTTCCAAGAGTTGCATAAATGATTACTCCCAGTTTCAAAAAGTGTGAAAAGTTAGAATACACTTCCAACTTTACACCTAAATAGCATAGAATACATATGATACTAAAGGATGTTGACCTAAAGGATTTTGTTGAAGCAACCCCTACAATTCCTACTAATCCCAAGGACTTGATTGAGCATAACAAGAGGGCAGCAAAGGTGAAGTGAATCATTCTAGATTCAATGAAGGACTATATGATGCCTCACATTGTAAAGAAGAAATCAACTAAGGGGATATTTGATGCCTTGATCACTCTATACACAATGAGAATATTAAATAGAATATATTATGGAAGAACAAGCTCAGTAACATTCACTTGAGTGACACTAATATTGTGGCTAGATACCCTATGAAGATAAATGAGTCAAGAGATCATCTTATTGTTAGGATGAATGTGGAGGATAAGGATTTAATGCCCATATTATTGTGTGGGGTCCATTAATCATGCTACATGTTTGTATAGTGCATCAATGCTCAGCATAATCATCCTACCTTTCACAAGATTGTTGTTGATTTCATTTGGGAGGATACTTGACAGGAGATCCAAAACCTATCCTTAAAATGATATAATAAAGGTTGACCCATTAAGGGTTATACACCAAGGAATAAGGGCTACTCAAGTTATTCAAACTAGAGAAGAAATCCTTGCGCCACATGAAATGTTTAGATGTCATAAGTTGGGACATTATGCTTTAGTATGTCATGAGGATAAGAAGGGAAAGGGTAATGAAAAACATCAAAAGTATTTTGCAAGGAGTGTAGGGATTCTATAGGAGTGGATGAGTTAGAATATAGAGTTGAGACATCCTCTTCATGGTTTCCTGCATTTCCACCAACGCCAACTTTGGTGCAGGGTGGTATATGGATAATGGAGCATCTAAACACATGACCTTCAACAAACTTCGAGAGTATGAGGTTGTCATGCAATGGGTGGAGTTGGGAAATGATTCCATGTATCTAGTTAAAAGAATAACCTTTATCTCTTCCGATGTGGAATAGAACCATCGTGCTTGTAAATTCACTTAGGCATACACAAATGAATTCTATGTAGATGAAGAAGTGTATCGATGAGATAAATTCCTTGATGAGGTATGAAGGTGGCTAAGAAAGAAAATGCACAAATCCGCAACACATGTAGGACCTCAAGAGATTATAAGTGAACAATGACAAGAGGAAGCCTCTAAGAGAGATGAGGAAGCAAAAATAGAAAAAGGATTTGAACTTAGTGCAACCGAGGAGAAAAAACTAAAGTAATCAAAAGAAAAAAGAAGCAAGGAAATTTACGAATATAAGAAAAAGGAAGCAGAAGAAGCCACAAGGAAAGCATAAGAGGATATAAGAATCCAAGTTGGGCTAGGGACACATGAAGTTCCAAGAGAAAATCCCCCTTTTGTGACTCCCATAGCTGCTTCAATAACTAGGGGGCACTTCTCGCTCACAAAGCTTGTCTTGGGCCATTTTACCCCTTCAAAGGAAGGGGATGTTGCTTTCTTAGACTCCTTCATCTATGACAAAAGGAAGAATCAAATTATTAAACAAATGTAGAAAAGACTCAAGCTTGTCAGGAAACCCCCATTAGTAATCACTACTGAGACTCCCATGTTTACTAATATTGATTGAAATCCTGTTGCTATAGCTTCAACAAATGTAGTCCACTCCCTGGGAAACCAAGCAAATGTACAAGAGATGGCATATAATAAAAAAACTTAGAAGCAAAGGACAATGGATCCAAAAAGGGAAATGGTTGAACTGAGGCAAGAAATTAGGAACCTACTATAGTTTAGATCTTGTGTATTCTTGACGAAGGAGGAGTTTGCAGAAGTCTGTGACAAATTGTACAGTCTTTTTGCATGAATTACAAGGACAACATGCCCAATTAAGTGAAATCATTGAGCATAAAAATAACATGAATGCATAAGAATCAATTTAATTGAAATCGCACAATGGCAACGAGATTCAACAAAAACACTAGATGATTGACTAATAATGATTCTATGAGAGCTTCACCACAACCATACATCCATCTCTCAGAGCAAGTAGTCATGAACAATATTGAAACAAAGTGTATCTAACACCATAAAAAAATGTCAAAATTTGTACCAAGCATCCGCCAACGTTACACAAAGATGTCATTTGCCCCCACTCCCTAGCATATATCAATCATAACCTATCAAGGATAGGAAGAATGAAATTAAAGAACTCATCAACTCTATAGATATTCCAATAGATGTGCTTAATGAAATAATTAAAGCATCTCTCATGCAACATATATCAACACCAATGAGGGACATCAATCTGCTCAAGACCTTCACTCGATCTCTCAAGAAGGAATTGGGCATAATTGTTGATGAAGTAGTCGGCCATGTTGTTACATTTGAGACTCTTAAACACCCCAAGTTAAATTCCACGTCATACCAATATGAATCATGGAGGGCGTATATGGCACGCATGGCCCCACCCCCCATATAACATGCTCGTTTATAATGTTTAAGAAATGACTTTATATAGGGACATTGGAACTTTATTTTATTTTAATGTTATGACATGATAAAGTATATGGTCGAATTACTCCACTTTAATGAGTCTCATTTTGACAACATTACAATTAGATGGGGAATTGAAGGGTGGGGAAAGTGAAAGGTCGAGCAACCCAATAGACAAGAAATATTGTATAAAAATAAGGGAGAGAAAAGAGAAGAGGGTACTTTGGGGGGATTTCAAATGTTCAGAGGCAATTGTAAATTATTTTGCATATTAATCTAAAGAAGCTCTCATGTTGGGCCTATAATTAATGGGAAATGTTTGGATTGTTCCATTGTATGAATGGTTTTAACTTGTTTTGTTGTTAATGCTATACTGTTACGGGAAAATGCTTGTCTTTCGTATGGCGATTGTCCTCTTGTTCATTAGATTTTCTTATCCATGTACATCTGCAAATCACTTGCTTGGTCAATAATTATTATTTTTAACTAGATGAAAGTGAGACTAATCTTCAATATTTTCTAGTTAATTTTTTATATGTACATCTTTTCTTGTACTAAGGGAACTCTTTTTCTAAGATATTTACAACTTTGTGTGTATACATTCAATAATTAACAATCACATATCCTACCTAGGATAGGATTCCTCATAAATACCCTCTCTATGTGTTGTCCGTGTAGAGGAAGTCAACGAGTTCCATCATTATAATCGATCCTACGTAAAGAATATGGGTGGCCTTCTTAGTGCTCCTTTACTTTCTAGAAGGAAAAGAGCTACTAAGAATCCCATACACGCCCTTGGCCAATTTCTTATAGACACATTAGATGACCTTATAGATTTTCACTTTGAGCAAACATTTTGAACCTTTTAACACAATTCCTCCAACCCCTCCTAGTTCTAGCAGTCCCTTGCAACACTCAGGTTCATCTACTGAAGAATACAACATTGAAATTGTTTCTAAAGAATGTAATTTTACTAGAGAACTCCCAGAAAGAGACATGAATAATAACAAGCCTAGAGTACCATCCTGAAGGACCCAAGGTGCATTAAATTTGGTAGTTCCACTACATGACTTACCTAAGCATCCCAAGTACATGCTCCTTGAGTTCAACCTCAACAAACCCAACTATCCAGAATACCACATAAAAATATTTTACAATGCCCTTGGACTTATGGACATGGAGCATGAAGACATGGTCTGCAATTGTTTCCTTACACCTTCGAGAACAAGGCCTCCACACGAAATTTAACCTCATGGTAGCATCTATAATTACTTGGGATGGGTTTGAAAGGGTCTTTATAGGTAAGTTTGATGATGAGGTAAACCCAACCATCCTTTGGAAAGAGCATACTGCTATTAAGATGGACAAATGGGAGAAGATTAAGGACTTTAACCAACACTTCATCCTCCTCCTCAATAGATTCCCAGTTGGCGCTCTTACATATGAAAATGTTTTAGTTGAATACTACACTTCCGCTCTGCAAGCACTAATTTCCATGTTCATAAAGAGGGCTGGTAAAATTTATCTAAAAGAAAATTTGAGGAAGCCAAAAACATAGAAAGTGAGATGTCTATCTTATTGAAAAAGCTTGGGGCAGAGGATGCTAAGTTTTTAGATTCTTTCAAGAAACTAAATGCTCTATATAAACCTCTCACTAAAAATAATAATGGCATACCAGAGAAGGAGCCCACTAATGTATATGATCTTATCCTCCCAGTTAAGAAGTTGTTAAATGAGGTCACTCACTTAAAGAGGAATGTAAGAGAGCGTACATCTAAGATCATACCCTTTATACCATTTTATAGAAAACATATCCATAAACCCCTTGATCTGACGAATTTTAACCTGGATGAAATATGTGTGGATAATTAGTGCACATGCCATCACATAAATATTTTCGAGAAAATTTGTCCCCATTGGATTCACACGATGACCATGGTAGTAAACCAACTTTTAGATGGGAAGAACTAGAATGACAGTCCTCCTCATGAAGCTGAGAACAAATTGGAAAATGAAGAATGACCAATTCATGAGCAAACTATGGTCCTATAAGACATGTGTCTTAGATTCCTTGTTGATACTGAAGAAACAATCAATGAACTACAAGTCACTCGGATTGTCCAAAGGGACTACCCCCTTATAAGTAAAGACCCCATTCATTGAATTCCTCCCTATCTCAGTCCATTGTTGTGCCTGAGAAAGTCACAACCACTACCCAAACTAAAACAACACCCAATGCACTTGTCCTTTTTTATGGATTACAATTTGGTGGAAGATTTAAAGAAAACTAAATCAAATGTTTCTATTTTTTATATTTACCATATTCCCCGACAGAGAAATATCTTACTACAAGCCTTTGCACCACCATCCAAAGCACCTAAAGAAAAAAATTCAAATATGGAAGCAAGACAAAAATTCCCTGTGCTTAACATTGACATAGATCCAAAGAAGAAAAATGCACTACTATTGAACCCCATATGATACTGGGAAGGTGGGGGGGTGAATCAATATCATGCACTTTTTATCCTTTCGAACACTTGTTATGTCATGCAATCTTTCATTAACATATAAAGCATGTATTATAAGCAATTTAACACAATGGACATTACACAAATAATATATAATGAAATCTTATATATACATAATCTTCTTGTTACAAGTAATGTTGGGAGACACCAATCTCCAAAACAAATGTGAGCACTAACTCACTGGATTTGTTGAAACCAATTAAACATGATCACCAAACCCTTGCAATCACCAAATTGTTATTTCACAGGCACTAACCTGTGAGGATACCAATCCTCCTATGAGCACCAACTCATATCAGCAAGCACCAATTTGCATAGTCAAGAACCAACTTGATTTGTTCGGCACCAACCCATGGAAGAAACCAATCTTCTCTCCTTGCCCCATTTTACCACCCAAAATATATTTGTTGTTGTACACCTTGTTCATAGTCCTCTCTTTGCTTCTTACTCTGCCTTCTATGTTCTGCGCAAACTGTCGAACATATTATTGTTCAAACTTTCATCTCTCTCTGCGTAATCATTCCTTGTATTCTTCTGTACAAATGCTCATTGGGAGTCCTTCTCAATTGTTCCTAATATATATGTGTAACTCTTCTTTCTGTGTGACTACTCCTTGTATTTCAACATGTTCAGTTCTCTCGCACACTTCCTCAAGTCATTTATGGATTGATTCCCCTGAGAATTTCATATCACCCTGAAGCTTACAATTCCAGTATATTATTTTATATGCTCTTCCAATATCACCTCAACATACATTTATCTTCCTCTTATTTATATCAATCTTGCTAAATTGGTGTGTCCTCAAATTAGGGTTTCTCTAATTCGATGACACCCCTTCTACCTTTCTTATCAGTCAAGCTAACCACCCCTATTATTCTTTTGTTGGCATGCACTTGTATAATTGTGATAATTCAATCACTTCTCCTTATATGGAGTTCGATAACTTTGTGGGTTTTGTTCACGAGAGTTCCATCACTTGGTGGGTTTTGCACACATATTTTCTATATACTTCTTCAAACTTGAATTTAGCACATATTTTCTATATACTTATTCAAACTGGATTTAAGACTTCAATGCCATCACCAAGTTCAACTATCTCTTTGACATCAATGAAAAAACCAAGTTCAACAAACACACCTCTGGCATTGATGACAAAACCAAGTAAAGTTGAGCTTCCTCTGCTAGCTTCTTCATTGAAGTCAAGTATTGTGCAATCTTATTCACATATTTACTTGATACTTCGACCCCCTATTACATCAATGGAAAATAAATATTCTATTGTCTACAAACTTGTATGAACATAGTGTATCCTCCCCTTGCATAATTGCATGTTCTCTCCCTTAATGCATGCTACTATTCCTATCTTCTATTGATCCTTTGTGCTGCTTACTTCTGCATTGCATGATCCTTTCCATATTTTGTGCTAAACTCACCTTTCTTCCTATGTCATTACATTGTTTCAAATGTTCCTTCTCAAGTCATGTTTCTTTTCCTTTCTGCATTACTAGATTCTCATGTTGTCGCACATATCTCCATCTGACGCCAAGCTTTGTAATAAATTGATGTCATTGATAAATATGCCAATTCATGAAACATTACATGTGACACCTCCAGGTGTAGTTCATCATTTGAGAAGATAGAGAATATTTCATGAATTCAATCACATGGTGCAATCAATTTAGTCTCCCCATTTTTCCCTTTCATGTCTCCCGACCGTGTGCGAATTAAACCATCTATGATGAAAATCCGTTCGCGATTTTTACCAAATTTATCAATTGCATTTGAAATCCATCAATTTCATTCAAATAGTGACCAATTATCCTATTCATTATTTCATCTGACCATTCCTCAAACCATTATCCAATTCTTATATCTTATACCGTCATGATGTTCAAGCAATTGGTTGAGTCTTTTGCAGACAATAATTTCATGGCTTTTCAGACACAAAGGATAGAATTCATCAAACTTAAGAAAGACCTAGAGAAATGGGCATCGAATATCATGGAGACTAATGTCAAGGAGTGGTATTCGCAGGTGTAGGTGAATGAAAGACACGGAGAAGAAATTTCACTCTTGAAGAGCCATGCTAATCAGCTAGAGACACAACAACAATTCATTGTCGACCATTTGAGGCAGGCTCAAATCATTTCGTACAATTTGGACTTGGTGGGGTAGACACGGTATCCTGAAACGGAGATGAGCTTGTCATTAAGAAAACCTAATGAGTGAAAGTTGCACCAATGCTCCTCCTTTTTCATTTTGTAATTCAAGAATCAAATTTTGTAGCCCATAGCCATGAAACATCCTGATGTATATACTTTTGTCAATGTTTTATCTTTTGCGACAGAGATCCCTTTGGCATACTCTTGAATATATGCATCTCTTAATCTTGTAATGGAAACCTTTTGAATATAATATATGTATATACTCTATCAGATTTTCCAATGCACATAAATGATGTTCTAGATGTGGTTTATAATTTGTTGTTTCACTGAATATTCTTTTGAAAGATGAGGCAACCATTTAGTCCAAATTAGTTATGTGTTTTAATGAATGACTTGAATGTCCAATGTCTTTATTGATGCTCTATATGTTTAGTTTAAAACTTGTGTATCTTTTGAGTTCACTTTGAGTTACTCCATTCTTTATCATAATCCCTTTCTTCAACTTTATTCAATCCACTTCCTCCATTTGCTGCATGAATTATCCTTATCATCCTCTATGTTGCTTTTGTGCAAATATACTGAAAATCGTCCTCTGTCTATATTTGGGGTTTGAATCGAGCCTTATATTACGTCAAATAATGTTTCTTCTTCCTATCCTATGTTTTCATATTTTACTATATTTGGAGCTTCCTTGCATCGTCTTGCAATCTGTCTTGATTACTTTCTGCAAAATGTCTTGTTTTCTTAATTGCATATTGTCTCCTTTCTCCCTTTGTAATATTATAAGATTTCCTTCATATTATGTTATATGTCTAGAACATCCATCATTAATATGCTTGTGAGCCTTATGCAAAACTAGATTGCATTCTTATTAGCATTGTTCTCTGGCCCTTTTCTTCCAAAACTTTGTGTGGTCTCTCTTGGAGATGTAACCTTTGGTTTCATTCTGTTGGGTAGTTATGATTTTTTTTTTGCAGTCTTGAGCTTTATGTCCATGGTTGTTGCATGGATAGCATTCAATGTCCATTTCCAAAATCCTAAAAGGATTGCATGCCTTCTTAGACTTTATAGTCTCTTGGTTCAAATTGTTAGTTTAACGCTTTTGAGAGAACTTTTATTTCTCTCAAAAATTGTTGTTTTCCAATGCTTTGCAGTTTGCAGCCTTATGACCAAAATTATAACAAAAATAACAATTCTGTAAAATTATAGTTTGATACCTGGCAATGAGAGGTCTTCTAGATGGTGCAACTCCTTTGTTGACATAGGCAAATTGTTAGTCACTCTTTATGTTGTCTTTCTCTTTGATAGGACTCCCAAGTACATCTGCAAAGCTCCTTGTGCCTTCTTCATGGATGAGCATAATTGGACTTGAACCCCCATCATTGTTGTCTGGTTCATATCCCAACCTAGACCTATCTAAACTTAATAGTTGATTATTGATGATTTCATCCACCACCTTGGAGCTTATACCAAACTTTTTTTGATAGTATAAGTGAGAGCTTACCTTTTGTAGTTCCCTTTTTAAGGAAACAATTTACCTTTCCAGTTCCTCACATTTTGTTTCTTTCTCTTACAATTTTCCTACTATATCTTCTTCTATTCTTTTGAACTTTTCAATATGTTCTTCATACTTCAATAATTATTGTTCTTCTTTCTTGAGTTTTTCAAATCCTCTAAAGCACTTACAATTTCTCCTTCAAAGTCTGCTTTAGTGATTGCTTCATCTTCAGAGTTTTCATTGTCACTTTCTTCTTTTATCGCCATAAAGAGCACCTCTCTTTCATCATCACCGCCGCCATCTTCATCTCTTGAGTTATTGTCCTCTTTGGGGTATAGAAATTTTTTTTCCCAAACATTTTATTTTCAATTCTGCTTCCTTTACACATATTTTTCTTTTCTTCATGACTCTCCTCCTCATCACTATCTCTATTTTCTTTATAAGGACATTTAGAAGCAAAATTACCTATTTGACCACATTCAAAACATTTGAAAGGAATCTTACCCTGTACTTTCCATGACCTTTCTAAAGTTTATTCACAAAGTTAGCTTCTTCTAGATTAGATTCATCAGAATAATTCTCGCTGCTATCATGCTTATTTACTTTTGTTTTATTAGATACCTTAAAGGTTGCTTCCCTTTTTGATGGATTTTCCTTTTCATTCCTCATTTCATAGGTAGTGAGGATGCCATGGATCTCATCCATCGTAACATTTCCAAGGTCCTTTCTGTCTTCCACGATTGATACTTTAGAATCAAGTCTCATGGGTATAGATCTGAACACCTTTTGTAGAATATCCTCTTTAGGAATTGTGTCCCCAATACCCTTGAGAGTATTTACTATTTCATCTGCATGTAGAAAATACGATGCTTTGTTCTCATCTTCCTTCATATTTAAGCTCTTTAACTGAGCTTTGTAAGTTTGTAGATTTTCCTTTTTCACTGTGTCATCTCCTTTATAGATGCTTTGAAGCTTCTCTCATATATATTTTTCTAAGCTACACATGAGTTTTGTAAATTCAGAGTCTGCTAGGCCACTTAGTATTGCATTTTTTTCTTTAGCATTGCATTTATAGCAACATTAATTGGAGGAGTGTCTAGAACTTTGTAACCATTTACAACTACCATCCAAATACCAGTTTCAAGTGACTGTGTGAATACCTCCATCATTATACTCTAGAATCCTTAATTAGACCCCATAAAACAAGGTGCTTGGTTTGTTGAGATCCCTTCCTATTTGTCAATTTTTGTGCAGTAATCTAGGTTGCATTATGATCTTCCTTCAAGTGGTTAGACTGTCTCTAAAGGAACCTGCTCTGATACCAATTATTGAACCCCATGTGATACTAAGAGGGGGTGGGATCAATATCATATAGTTTTTTATCCTTTCAAATATTTGTTATGTCATGCAATATTTCATTAACATATACAACATGTATTATAATCGATTTAACACAAAGAACACTGCACAAATAATATATAATGAAATCTTATATACATAATATTCTTGTTACAAGTAATGTTGGGAGACACCAATCTCCAAACAACTGTGAGCACCAACTCATAGGTTTTGCTTAGACCAATCAAACAAGATCATCAAGCCCTTGCAAGCACCAACTTGTTGTTTTACAGGAACCAACCTATGAGGAAACCAATCCTCCTATGAGCACCAACTCATATCAGCAAGCACCAACTTGTGCAATCAGGCACCAACCCGTGGAAGACACAAATATTCTCCCCTTACCCCATCCTACCACCCAGAAATAGATTTGTTGTTGTACACATAGATCAAATTCCTCTCTACGCTTCCTGCTCTACCTTCTCTGTTTTGCACAAACTGCCAAACATATTGTTCTTCACACTTTCATCTCTCTTTGCGTAATCATTCCTTGTATTCTTCTATACAGACGTTCACTATTCAAATTCTCCTTGTGATTCCTTCACAAATGTTCCGAATATATTTGTGTGACTATGTGACTACTCCTTGTATTTCAACATGTTTTGTTCTCTCGCACACTTCCTCAAGTCATTCTGGGATTGATTCCCTAAGCTTTTCATTTGAACTTGAAGGTTGCAATTTCAGTATATTATTTTATCTGCGCTTCCATTCTAACCTCAACATACGTGAACCTTCCTCTTATTTATACCAATCTTACTTAGTTGATGTGTCCACAAATTGGGGTTTCTCTAAGTCGGTGACACCCCTTCTACCTTTCTTCTTTGTCAAGCTAACCACCCCTCTTATTCTTTTTTCGGCATGTGCTTTTGTATATTTGCGATAATTTGATCACTTGTCCTTCAATGGAGTTCCATAACTTTGTGGGTTTTGCACACAAGAGTTCCATGACTTGGTGGGTTTTGTGCACATATTTTCTATATACTTCTTCAAACTGACATTATGCACATATTTTCTATATACATCTTTAAACTAACTTTAAGACATCAATGCCATTACCAAGTTCAACTATCTATTTGACATAAATGACAAAACCAAGTTAAATAACTACATGATGCCTTGATTGGAAATAAATCTAAATCACAACTTCCCCCTTTTGAGCTAACGTTTGAAATCTTTTATCATAATGTTCAAAATTGTTTGGTATATTTGGTGGCCTCATAAAATGTAATGGCCTTTTATGTGTGTCAAAAGATTAACATAGTGCCAAGTAGGTGTTCTACCTGCATTATCCAATTAGATAGGTCTAACATGAAAGTAACAAGGGAGCTCGAAAATGTCCTAATCAGATTAGCATCCAACCCTAAGGTGTACCGAATCATTGATATTATCGTGGTCAATATCCTTGAAGCTCATGGTCTACTATTCAACAAGGATTGCTCACAAAATTTGTAGGGGTACTTCACCATTGACTAGTCCCACCTATGGTTACCATGGGGTGGTAGACAAGGCCATGTTTGAATTGATAGGGAAACCCATATGAAACACACAATCATAGAGTTAGAAGGACAAAATGAAACCATACAATTCATGTAATTGATTTTGAGAAATTACTATCTAGAGAATGACATAGGAAATTATGAAGTACAACAATTAACCTTAGGATTAGATGAATAGTCTGAACTCCTTCACACTACTTGGACCAATGAAAATGATGATTGTATCATAACAAGACTTTTGGATCCATCTAACATAGATTTATATTCTAACATTTGCACTTTATATTTTGATGGTTCTAATTCATAGGATGGCATAGGTGCATGGTGCATCTTGATAAACCCTCAACATAAACGTGGCAGCAAATATGTTGGCTAACATTGCTTCAAAAATGTCCCTTTTTGTACATGTATACTCAACTGAATTATTTTTCAACCCATATATACCATACAATGTTACTAACTTGAGGGTGTTTAATGAATTTCAATAAATTATTCACTTCTCAACAAACGGGGATACATTTAATGAGATAGTAATTGAGGATAATGTGCAATTGAATCACTTAAGATATTCCAAGAAGGCAGGTAGAGTGTAAGATGCAATTCATTTCCATGAGGGGTGGTGACATTAGAAAATTTATTTGACCTACAAGGGAAATTTTGTAGGCTCATGAACGTCAAAACAAGTAGTTCCTCCATGTGTCATGAAACTATAAATTTGGGTACTCCTGATAACCAAAGGAACATGAAGTTAGTGTCCTATTGTATACCAACAAAAATACAAACAATTATCTACCTGTTCATACAATATATTAATGTGTTTGCTTAGTCAAACAAAGACTTAAAGACTTATGACACTCAGATAATTCAACACATGATACCACTGGAGGAAGGGGTCAATCCATTCCAACAAAAGTCGAGGAAAGTACCTTCAACACTACATCCCTTAATACAAGAATGATGGATGTGAAGATAATTTTTAAGGTACAACATTCTGCTTAGCTGGAAAATCTGGTTCATGTTTGAAATAAGTAAGGAGAAATCAGGTTATGTGTCGATTTCATGAACCTAAACAGAGCCTCTAATAAGGGCAATTATCATATCCTCCTATGGAGCAGATTTTGCAATTAGTGTAAGGTTTCGAGACGTTCTCACTTCTTGATTGATTCTTCAAATACAATCATGTCTTGGTTGCAGAATAATATTGTATTAAGACCAAGTTTCGAACTAAATAGGGTACTTTTTCTTATTGTTAGATCCAATTCAAGCTAGCCAATGCAAGGCCATCTTCCAACAAGCCATGTATATATCATTTTGTGGCCTAATAAATCAAAGTGTGGTGGTATACTTGAACGATGTCATGATTTATTCAAAGACAAGCCAATATCATGTCCAACACCTCAAGCAAACATTTGAAATATGGTAGTTCCTTGAACCTCAAAAAGGGCATCTTTGTTGTTTATGAAGGTAGACTCTTACGTCATATTATCTCCAAATATGAGATTATCATCGACCTGGAAAGAGCCAAGGCTATCATTTAGATTTTCATGCCAATCAATAAGAAGGCGATGAGGTCCATCTTCAACAAAATCAATTTTACTAGAAGATTCATACCTAGTTGGCTAAGACAATCAAACCATTGTAGGCGGTGACAAAAACAAATGTTGTTTTTAAATGTATTGACACTGAAAAGGAATCATTCCATAAAATTAAATCTATAATTGTTACTGCACTAGCACTACAAATCCCATATTTAAAAAAAAACTTCATTTTGTGCATGTTTGCATCTAATCATGCTTTAGTAACGATCCTCACTCAAAAATATGACCAAAGTTGTGAATGCTTGATTTCTTTGATAAGAACTAGTTTACAAGGAGTTGAACTAAACTACGTCATTATAGAGAAGCAACTCTTTGCAATATTGAAGGTTGTAAAACAGTTCTGAACCTAAATCCTGAAGAACCATACCATGGTTGTGGTACTAGACCCTATAGCTAGATCATTGTTCATCCAAAAGGAGCTAGGAGAAAGAAGAGGAATTTGGAGGACTGTCACAAAGAAGTATGATCTAGAATTTAAGCCATCCATGACAGTGAGGTTAGGGCTTGTGCAAAATAGTCATTGAAGTAATGGATCATCCAGAAGATTCAAAAGGGGCTTGGAAAATGAAATAGAATTATATGGAAAATAAGTTATTTTCCTCCCAACTATAGAGGATTCTTGGTATGTAGATTTGGTGCAGTTTTTGTAGAGTGGCACGACCCTAAACAACCTAAAATCAAAATAAAAAGAGCCTTGACACTCAAATAAACTCAATAAATCCTAATAAAAGGCATCATATTTAGAAAAAACCACAATGGTGTATTGCTGAGGTGTCTTGAAATACAAAACGATGACAAAGTAGTCAAGGAGATGCATGGTGGGCTTGTAAGAGTGTAATGTCCTCTTCTGATTAGGCCTTGAGGCCCAAAATCGATAACCCATGTGATTCTTGTGGGTTCGAGCGGTTACTGCTAGTTAGGTGATCATCTAAAGACTGATGCCATCTATAAAAACTAGGGCATCATCATTAGGTCAAGAAGGGCCATTGGGGCCAAAGGCCACCTTCATGCATGCCATCTAAGCATTATTTAATGATGCATGCACTCATTTAAGTCTCCATGCGCATGCATGCAAGTCAATTGCAAATTAGAAAATAAAGTGACCTAATTAGGTCAAAGATTAGGGTTTTCGTAGTTGAAAGTTATAAAAGGAAGACAAAGCGAAAGGAGACTTCACTTTTGATGATTATTATTTTGGGAGCTCTTGAATAGTAGCACAACGTGCAGCACAGTAGTTGGGGTTGGAGACGGGGTCTTCAGCTAGCGGGGTTTCGGCAGTGAAATATCCGCCCTAGTCTCATTCAGGGTAAGCCATACAGGTTCACCATTTGCTCTTACATTCAGTCATAGTTATCCAGTATACGGTATAGATTGTTGCAGGGACACGTGTGCAGCCGTCAAGTGGTTTTCAGCCAGAAAGCCCTAATCATTCATTGGGTCTTCAGATCTCGGTTTTACTTCAAAATCCAGGCACCATTCTCAACATCGGCATCTTACTCCGGTACCCGGTGATTATCAGATCCGTCCGTGCTCATCCGGGGCAGTTATCAGCTATTTCGGGATCCAGGGGGCATGAGCAGCTGCCTCTCTGGAACAATTCGCTACCCTGCCTAGAGACCTCAGAAACTCTGCATGTACCAAGCATTCTCTCCGTCACGAGAAGGCTATCAGTCCTGCAAATCAGCAGCTTCATCGGACACCTCTTTCACTGAAAACGTCACCCTTATCTGATCTGGGGTTCCTGCTGCTGGGGTTTCACCGGAAGCAGAAGATATCAGCCCCTCTCCGATTTAGCTCTTGATGCTTGCATACTCTCTTAGGAGCAGTCTAGCCAGCGTATCAGTGGTAAGTGTTCATTCTATCTCACAAACCCTAACCCTAATTTTTGCTATAAAATAGGGATTTTTGCATGGCAGTTTGTATGCCTGGTTGTATCAGCATATTTGCTTAGAATTAGAAAATATCGGGATTCGGGATATTACAGTGGTATCATACCTATCTTCTTGGCCAGCTGTGGGCTTAAGAAATGAGACATAGATGAATACAGAAGGAGACCCTTTTGTAACCTATAGGAGGAGAAAGAGTAGATACACAAGGGAATTTGAGGATATCCAACTAGAAGATACCAATTCAGACATGGAACGAACAGGTATACACTCGGATATGAGAAAAGGAATGGGAGAAGAGGAGGATAGGATGGAGTTTCGCAACTTAGTATCTGCATTGCAAGACTTAGCCAAAGGTAAAAAATATGTGCTCAATGCAATCAACAGATTATCGGCGAAACCAGAAATAGGTATCAACAGTACACCTCCCTCACCGGTAGATCGGGGATCTACAAGTAGCGGTGGAAATGTTGCGTACACTAATATACAAAATAGACCACACATATATAGTAGACCTTCCAACAGGCCTACCATGCCACACTTCTTGGCAGATACAATAGGTGGTCCAGTTATGCAGGTAGAACCTAGCGAGCCTTTTGGGGATTATTTGCAGGAATATAGAGGCTTAGGGGATGAGTTTCATGCTGCCATGTCTTTTTCAGATTTTTGCAACATGAAGAGTAGGAACAGGCCCAGGAATTTCAACAAGGGTTTCATTCACAACTATGAGTTGCAGAAGACCTTTGGTAGGTTGACCATCCTGAACATTGATGGGACTCGCGGAGGATCAGCGAGGATATGGGTTCAAAAGTTGGATACCTATTTCCAACTCAATCCCATGACAGAGATAGATGCCATCAAATTGGCGACACTCCACCTCGACAGAGAGGCTCACGAGTGGTCGTACCACAAATTGGTGACACTGGGTCACAACACCATACACTCCTACGGTGAGTTCACTCAGAAGCTCATAGAGAGGTTTGACAGGAAGGATCCAGAGATACATTTCAGGGAGTTGGCTCAACTCAAACAGACCGGTAGTGCAGAAGCCTTCATCTCAGAATTTCAGAGGATAGCAGTCATGGTAGCAGATGTGTCAAAGAGCAGGTTGACTATGGTATTTATTGAGGCCCTAACAGATCCACTACGGGGATGGGTGAAAGCCTACAAACCCCTCACTCTGCAGGATGCCATTAGTAGGGCCAAATATCTTCAGGATTCACTCCCCAAAAATAGGTTCCCGCTCAAAACCAATTTTCCTGTTAGGGACAAGGAGAAGGAACCTTTCCAGTAAGATATTCCCAAGAAAACATGGTTAGACGAGGACACTAGGAAAGACTTGAGAAGGAAGAAACTATGCTTCACTTGTCAGGAACCATGGGTACCAGGACACAGGTGTGCAGGGAAGGCGAAGGCTCACTACATTGAGGTATATTCAGATAGTGATGAGGATGACTATGAGCAGGAAGCCATAGAAGAACTACGGGCAGTTGAGGAAGAATCACACCAGGGTGATACACCAGAGGGAGTCATTGCTACATTATCTAGAGTACCAAGATTCCATACTCTCAGGGTCAGGGGAGTAGTACAGGGTCACAGAGTAGGAGTATTGATTGATGGGGGAGCAACCCACAATTTCATTGACTCTGCTTGGGTAGCCAAGAGAGGTATTCAGACCGAGAAGTTCGAAGGATTCACTGTAGCAGTAGCCAGGAACTCCAGCATGGAGTGCAACTACTGGATTCCAAAATTGAATATCACCTTAGGTAACTATCAGATGACAGATTCCTTCTATGTAGTTGATGTATCGGATACTCATGTAGTATTGGGTGTTCAGTGGCTTTACTCTATAGGGAAATACACTACAGACTATAGAGCAATGGAAATGGAATTCTAGGGGCCAGACGACAAACGGGTAGTTTTGAGGGGCATGAACACTTATCCCCCAAAACCGGTCTCGTCACAGAGAATGGAGGCAGTACTCCGATAGGATGATATAGAATGGGCTGCAGAATGTTTTTTCACCTTTAGGAAACCCCCAGAGACCAGCACACAACACCCAAGTGACATTCAAGCCTTGCTACAGAAACATGAAAAGGTTTTTCGGGACCTTCCATTAGGTAGACAGCCAGACCGAGGCTTTGAACACATCATTGAGCTAGAGGAGGGGACACAAGCAGTCATCACCACTCCTTACAGGCATCCCAAAAGATACAAGGATGAGATTGAGAAAGCAAACAAAGAATTACTGGAGCTTGGATATATTTGGCCTAGTTCTAGCCCCTTCGCATCCTCAGTAGTTTTGGTCAAGAAGAAGGATGGTACACTGCAAATGTGCATCGACTATCGAGCACTCAACAAAAAGACCATCAAGAACAGGTATCCCATCCCTAGAATTGATGAACTCATGGATGAACTTCGAGGAGCTAAATACTTCTCCAAGATAGATCTTCGCTCGGGATACCATCGGATCAGGGTAAGGGACCAAGATATCTCCCAAACAGCTTTTCGCTGTCACTATGGTCACTATGAGTTTTTGGTCATGCCCTTTGGAATTACCAATGCTCCAGCCACTTTTCAGTCATGCATGAACCACACCTTCAGAGCTCAGCTATGTAAGTTTTTGCTAGTATTCTTTGATGACATCCTAATTTACAGCAAAACATGGGAAGAGCATCTGAAACACCTGGATGAAGTATTGAGCATTCTAGAAGAACATTTGCTTTATGCGAAAATGTCCAAGTGTGAGTTTGGCATGAAGGAAATGTTGTACTTGGGACACATAATCAATGCAGAAGGAGTACAAGTTGATATGGAGAAAATCTGAGCCATCAGAGATTGGCCTGCACCAAAAACAGTCACATAATTGAGAGGCTTCTTGGGTCTGTGCACTTATTACCAACGGTACGTTAAGGGATTCTCCCAATTTGCAGCACCCCTCACAGATCTCACAAAGAAGGGAGCGTTCACTTGGACAGACTTAGCACAGAAAAATTTCGAGGAGATGAAAGCTATTATGAGTTCCTGTTCAGTTTTAGCATTACCAGACTTCTCACAATCCTTTGTAGTAGAATGTGATGCCTCAAGGGAAGGGTTAGGAGCAGTATTGATGCAAAACCATCGCCCTATTGCATTTGAGAGCCGTAAACTAAAGAACTATGAGTGCCACTACTCCATATATGACAAAGAGATGCTAGCCATCTTACATGCTCTCACAAAATTCAGACAGTACCTGGTGGGCAGTAAGTTCAAAATCAAAACCGATCATAAAAGCCTCAAGTATTTCCTGGAGCAGAAGGAACTGAATGAGCGACAACAGAAATGGGTCAGCAAAATACAAGCCTATGATTTCGAGATCGAGTATGTAAAAGGTAAGAATAATGTAGTAGCTAATGCATTATACAGGCGTCCCGCCTTATTATCTCTTAGGAGTATATCCACAGATTGGAGGGCACTTCTCTTAGTAGAATACTCCAAAAATAAATTCGCTTGCGAATTATTGGATGGACAAATTCAGGATGACAGGTACAGGATTTTTGATGACATCATCTATTACAAGAACATGATATACCTCATCCCGGAATCCACATTGAGGAAAAGGATCATTCAGGCAGCACATGACTCTCCATTATCAGGGCATCAGGGTTTCTTGAAGACCTACAGGTAGATCCGAGAGAGGTTCTCATGGAAGGGCCTCAAGGGGGATGTTATGAAGCATGTAAGGGAATGTATCATCTGTCAACAGAACAAGATTGAGAACATCCATCCAGCAGGGTTACTTCAGCCACTACCGATTCCAGAATAGAAGTGGGAAAGCATCTCCATGGACTTTATTATAGGATTTCCCAAGGTCCAAGGGCGACATTGTTTATATGTAGTAGTTGACAGACTGACCAAGTTTGCACATTTCTTCTCGATATCATCAGATTACTCGGTAGCTCAAGTAGCTGAGTTATTCTTCAGGGAGGTCTTCAGGTTACACGAGTTACCTAAGACCATTGTCAATGATCGGGATAACAGATTCACAGTTGCCTTCTGGCAGGAACTATTCAGATTAGTGGGGACCGAACTGGCTACCAGTACGAGTTATCATCCCCAGAGCGATGGACAAATTGAAATAGTCAACAAGTGGATTGAAGGATATTTAAGGAACTACGTAGCAGGGCAACAACGGACCTAGATCAAATGGATACACTTAGGGGAGTATTACTACAATACTACCTATCACATGTCTATTAGGATGACTCCTTTTAAGGAAATATATGGTTACGAGGCCTTGGACTATGCAAATTTGGCATTTGGAGACAGTAGGGCTCCTAAGGTTAAGGATTGGATATAGGACAGTCAAGACATTCTGAAAATCTTGAAGGAAAACTTACAGACAACCGAGAATCATCATAAGTTGCATCCCGACAAACACAGGATTGAGCAGAGCTTTGAGGTAGGGGATTTGGTATACTTAAGGCTCCAACCTTACAGACAGTCTTTGCTTAAGAAGAAAGGAGTAGAAAAGTTAAAACCTCGCTTCTATGGACCCTACAGAATAATCAGGAAGGTGGGAGAGGTGGCATATGAACTAGAACTTCCATAAGAAAGTAAAATTCACAATGTGTTCCATGTGTCCAACCTGAAAAAGACCCTTGGGAAACACATTGATCCATCAACAGAATTACCTCCTTTAGATTATGAAGGACTACTGATACTAATTCTGGAATGGATCATATAGACTGGAGAAAGGAAGCTCAGGAACAGGGTAATCAGAGAATACTTGGTTCAGTGGAAAGAACTATCACCAGAGGATGCCACATGGGAAGGTGAACATGTATTGTGGCATCCCAGTTTGCAGTTGCTTGAGGATAAGCAATCTCAAGTGGGGAGGACTGTAATGTCCTCTTCAGATTAGGCCTTGAGGCCCAAAACTGCTAACCTATGTGATTCCTGTGGGTTCGAGCGATTACTGAAAGTTAGGGAATCATCTAAAGACTGATGCCATCCATAGAAAATCTAGGGCATCATCATTAGGTCAAGAAGGGCCACTGGGGCCAAAGGCCACCTTCATGCATGCCATCTAAGCATTATTTAATGATGCGTGCACTCATTTAAGTCTCCATGCACATGCATGCAAGTCAACTGCAAATTAGAAAAAAAGTGACCTAATTAGGTCAAAGATTAGGGTTTTCGCAGTTGAAAGTTATAAAAGGAAGATAAAGCGAAAGGAGACTTCACTTTTGATGATTATTATTTTGGGAGCTCTTGAGTAGCAGCACAGCAGTTGGGGTTGGAGACGACGTCTTCAGCTAGCGGGGTTCAACAGTGAAATATCTGCCCTAGTCTCATTCACGGTAAGCCATACAGTTTTACCATTTGCTCTTACATTCAGTCATAGTTGTCCAGTATACGGTATAGATTGTTGCAGGGACACGTGTGCAGCCGTAAGGGGGTTTTCAACCAGAAAGCCCTAATCATTTTCTAGGTCTTCAGATCTCAGTTTTACTTCGAAACCCAGGCACCATTCTCAACATAGGCATCTTACTCCGGTACCCGGTGATTATCATATCCGTCCGTGCTCATCCGGGGCAGTTATCATCTATTTTGAGATCCAAGGGGCGTGAGTAGTTGCCTCTTCGAAACAATTCACTAGCCTGCCTAGAGACCTCAGAAACTCCACATGTACCAGGCATTCTCTTTCGCACAGGAACGCTATCAGTCCTGCAAATCAGCAGCTTCATCAAACACCTCCTTCACTGAAAATGTCACCCTTATCTGATCTGGGGTTCCTGCTGCTGGGGTTTCACAGGAAGCAGAAGATATCAGTCCCTCTTCGATTCAACTCTTGATGCTTGCATACTCTCTCAGGAGTAGTCCAGCCAGCGTATCAGTGGTAAGTGTTCATTCTATCTCACAAACCCTAACCCTAATTTTTGCTATAAAATAGGGATTTTTGCATGGCAGTTTGCATGCCCGGTTGTATCAACATATTTGCTTAGACTTAGAAAATATCGGGATTCTGGATATTACAAAGAGGACATTTCTATGGAAAAAATATTGCACATAAGATGCCTAGAGTAGGGTACAATTCACCTACGTTATTCAAAGACATCCATGCTTACGCACGAAAGTGCAAGGTGTGCCAGATGGGAACCAGTTGCGAGAAAAATACCACCATCCCTTTGTAGCTAATCATCATTGGTGAACGATTCCAGTAGTGGGATATGGATATTATTAAAGAAGTAAATCCAAACTCCACAAGCCAACATACATACATTCTGACAACCATAGATTATTTCACAAGGTGGGCTGAAGTAGTTCCCCTAGTTAAAGTCAACGAAGCAGTCATCATCGGTTTTATTGAACAACAACTAATGACCAGGTTTGGTATTCCATTAGTTCTTGTTTTCAATAATGCCTCATATTTTTTCTCATTAACATTGTTTGAATTTGATTTGGAAAAGGGAATTATTATTAAACACTCATCCAATTACTATCCCTAGGGAAATGATGCGGTAGAGTCCACTAACAAGAACCTCACCATGATCCTCAAGAATACCATAGCTCACCATCAAAGAATATGGCACAACACAATTCCCATGGCACTATGGGCCAACATAGTGACACCTAAATTTTCGCTAGGGACATCCCCTTACTTCCTAGCTTATGGGAAAGAAGCAATTTCACCCACCAACATCCTTTTACCCTCCCTCCAACTAATGCAAGCTACTGGAGGCCAAAATTACCCAGCTTTTCATAAATGAATTAATCTATTACTATGATTGGAAGAAGAAAGAGCAAAGGCTAAGCATAAATTTGTTGCACACGAATAAATAGTCAAAAGATGGTTTGAAAAACAATAAATAATCTGTAGAGAATTTGTAATATGAGGTTTTGTTTTAAAATGGGGTAAACGTAATGAACCAAAAGGGAAGCACACCAAATTCAAACACTTATGGTTTGGCACATATGAAGTATTGTAGAAGTTGGGATTTGATACATATCACTTGAGAAATATGGAAGTGGATGAGGATATCCTTCCTTTCAATGGTTAAGTTTTGAACAGATAGTTCAATTAATTTCCCTAACATGACCAACTAGCATATACGTAGTAGCATAGGTTACAATTTTTCTTTCATAGACTAGGATTGATTTTTGTTCAATTTCTAGTCATTTTTTTTCATTTTTTTTGCATGTATAACTTTCACTTATTTATTTTCCCAATGTCGCATCTATTTGGTGCCTTAACTTGCCCCATACATAAGGTGGTGACTACTGTAAGTGTGTAGACTTCAGAATCTTGTGTTGTCCTCTTAACTGACCAAAAAAGGTGAATATTCATAATATAAGTCCCAATAATAAGGGAAATGCAATGCCAATGGCTAGACTAGAAACATATCCTAGCAAATGAGCATTGTCATCCCCGCGTCAAATTTGAAAGATATACATGATATGCTATAGAGACCCATTCACACTCACTTTAAAGACTAATCACAAAGGGGGTTAAAAGTAAAAATACTAGGGTTAAAAGACAAAGGATTCCACAAATAACTGGATATTGAAGAGCTCAACTCAATCTCAATAGAAGGAAATCATCCTGGTATGTGTTGAAAATCCACTTCTTCCCCCATTCATAGTTATGTATTGGACAACTAAACAAGCATAAAATTGGGAAAGGAATTTCATTCACATGGGGATGCACAAATAAATCCATGAGATCTATAAACGCTTGTTGGTAGTAGGGAAATGTTAGTGATGTCGCGGTAACTCCATCAGGGCTATGGAGGCTCAAGGGAAGTCGAGCAACACCTGAGAAGTATTATGTAGTGCTTGGTGAAAAATATTTCACATCCAAAATCTGTAAGGCCTTTGAACCTAGGCTCTAACTCAGTGTGTTGATTCACTCTATACATAAATGAACCTCATTATAATATCACTTCAATAGAATGAGTGAGGTATTTTGAAATAGATATTCAAGTAGAAATCCTTACGAAATCCACATTCCCATCCAATTTGATGCACTAACCCTGAAGCTATCTTTGAAGAAACTACTACCAATTTTGAAAATCTTTCTCCTCATAGCTCCCTTTATATATGTTGTCCCTATAGAGGAAGTCAACAGTTCTGCTGTTATACCCAATCCTATGTAAAGAATATGGGTGGGATTCCTAGTGTTCCTTTACTTTCTAGAAGAAAAAGAGCTACTAAGAATCCCATTCACACCCTTGGCCAATTTCTTATAGACACATTAGACAAGCTCATGGATTTCATCTCGAGCAAAATTCTTGAACCTTTTGACGCAATTCCTCTAACCCCTCCTAGTTATAGAGGTCCCTCATGACACTTAGGTTCATCTGATGAAGAATATAACATTGAAATTGTTTCTAAAGACTATGAGTTTACTAGAGTACCACCGAGGTGCATTAAATCTGATAGCACCACTACATGACTTACCTAAGCATCCCGAGTGCATGCTACCTAAGTTCAACTTTCACAAACCTAGCTTTCTAGAATACCATGTAAAAATATTTTACATGGCTAGTAGACTTATGAACATGGAGCATGAAGACATGGTATGTCGATCATTTCCTTACACCTTCGAGAACAAGGCCTCCACATGGTATTTGACCTCTCAGTAGCATTTATAGCCATTTGGGATGATTTTGAAAGGGTCTTTATAAGCAAGTTTGATGAGTAGGTAAACTCGACTATCCTTTAGAAAGAGCATACTACTATTAAGATGGACAAATGGGAGAAGATTAAAGACTTCAACCAACACTTCATCCTCCTCCTCAATAGATTCCCATTTGGTGATCCTACATATGAAAATGTTGTAGTTGAATACTACACTTCACTCATTATGCACCAATTTCCATGTTCATAAAGAGGGCCGATAAAGTTTCACTAAAAGAAAAGTTTGAGGAAGCCAAAAACATTGAAAATGAGATGTCCAACTTATCACAAAATCCTAGGAAAAGGATGCCAAGTTCATAGCTTCTTTCGAGAAGCTAAATGCTCTATCTAAACCTCTCACCAAAACAGACAATGATATACCAAATAAGGAGCCCACATATGCATATGATCTTATCCACCCAGTTAAGAAGTTATGAAATGAGGTCACTGACTTAAAGAGGAATACAAGAGAGGGTACATCTAACACCAGACCCTTTAAACCATTTTATATAAAACCTATCCATAAACCCCGTGAATGGACAAATTTTAATTTGGATGGAATATTGGCAGACAATTAGTGCACATACCATCACATAAGTCATTTCAAGAAAATGTGTTCCCATTGGATTCACTCTATGACCATGGTGGTAAACCAATTTTTGGATGGGAAGAACTAGAATGAGAGTCCTCCTCATGAGGTTGAGAACAAACTGGAAAATGAAGAATTACCAAGTGGCGAGCAAACTATGGTCCTATGAGACATGTGTCTTGGATTCCTTGACGAGAGTGAAGAAGTATTTAAGGAACTACAAGTAACTCGGGTTGTCCAAAAGGACTGCTCCCTTAGAAGTAACGACCCCATTCATTGAATTCCTCCCCACCTCAGTGCATTGTTGTGCTTGACAAAGTCACAACCACTACCCAAACTATGACAACAACCAATGCACCTATCCTTTCTATGGATTATGATGTGGTGGAATATTTAAAGAAACCTAAAGCAAATGTTTCTATTTTTTATTTTTGTTATATTCCCTGACAGAGAAATATCTTACTACAACCCTTTGGACCACCATCCAAGGTACCTTGAGAAAAAATTGCAAATATGGAAGTTAGACAAAAATCCCATGTGATTAACTTTAACACAGAGCCAACGAAGAAAAAAGCACTACATGATGCGTTGATTGGAAATAAATCTAAATCACCCCCCCCCTTTCGAGCTAACTTTTGAAATATTTTCTTATAATGTTCACAATTGTTTGGTATTCTTGGTGGCCTCATTAAAAACAATTCCCTTTTATGTCTGTCAAAATATTAACGTAGTGCCAACCAGGTGTTCTACTTGCGTTATCCAATCAGATAGGTCTAACATGAAAGTGACAGTGGAGCTCAAATCTTTCTGAATCAGATTATCATCCAACGCCAAGGTGTACCAAATTATTGATATTATTGTGGCTGATATCCCTAAAGCTTATGGTCTACTACTCAGAAGGACTGGTCAACAAATTTGTAGGGGTACTTCGCCAATGACTGGTCCCACCTATGGTTACCATGTGGTGGTAGGAAAACATATTCAGACTGTCAAGGAAACCCATATGAAATACATAGTCACATAAATCGAAGCAAAAAATGAATTCATACAATTCATGTAATTTATTTTGGGAAATTAATCTCTGTATATTGACATAGGAAATGATGAAGTAAAACAATCAACCTTAGAAATAGATGAATTGTATAAACTCCTTCACACTACTTGGATTGATGAAAATGATGATTGTATCATAATAGCACTTTTGGATTCATCTAACATAAATTTATAGTCTAAAATTTGCACTTTATATTTTGATGGTTCTAAATCATAGGATGGAATAGGTGTAGGGTGCATCTTGATAAACCCTCAACATAAGAAGCATCATTTGATCTCTTGCAGTATTGAGTTTAAATGAACCAATAACATAACTGAGTATTAGGCCTTAGTCTAGGGTATCAAAAAAGAAATTGATATGAATATTAAATCGTTGAAATATTTTGGTGATTGTGAAATAATCATGAGGTAGGTAAGAAACATTATTCACTGTCTATCTCCTCACCTAAAAAAGTTATCAAAACAAGGTATAGAATTATTCGGTAAGAAACATCATTCGTCAATCAAGTGTTGGTTGCTGAAGAAAATATGCTTAAGTCAAGCTGGATCAAGTACTTTTGGTTATCGTCAGATGAAATTCAGGCTAGCCAAGGCAATACCACCTTCCAACGAGCCATGGATATAGCTTCTTGTGGCATAATAAATTGTAGGTTGGTGGTATACTTGAACGATTCCATGATTTATTCAAAGACAAGCTAAGATCACATTTAACACCTCAAGGAAATCTTCAAAAGATGTTGTAAATATGGTAGTTTCTTGAACCTCGAAAATAGAAACTTCATTGTTTTTAATGGTAGACTCTTGGGGAATATAATCTCCAAAGATGGGATTATCTTCAACTTGGAAAGATACAAGGCTATCACATAGATTCCTATGCCCATAGATAAGAATGCTATGTAGTCCTTCTTTGACAAAATCAATTTTACTAGAAATTTCGTACCTGATTTGGCTGAGACAATCAAACCATTACGGGTGGTGACAAAAACAAATGTTGATTTTAAATGTACTGACATTGAAAAGGAAGCATTCCATAAAATGAAATCTACAATTGTTAGTGCACTAGCACTACAAATCCCATATTTTAACAAAGACTTCATTTTGTATAAGTTTTTCTCTGATCATGCACTAGTAATGATCCTCACTCAAAACGATGACCAAAGTAATGAACGCTCGATTTCTTTGATAAGAACTAGTTTATAGGGTGTTGAACTAAACTAAGTTGTCATGGACAAATAATCCTTTGGAATATTCAAGGCTTTAAAATAGTTCTAGACCTACATCCTGAAGAACCACACCACGGTTGTGGTACCACACCCTGTAGCTAGATCATTGTTCCTCCAAATGGAGCTAGGAGAAATAAGAAGAAATTGGATGAATGTCATAGAGAAGTATGATATGGAATCTAAGCCATCGAAGATAGTGAGGTTAGGGCTTGTGCAAAATAGTCGCTGAAGAAATGGATCATCCAAAAAATTCAAAATGGGGCTTGGAAAATGAAATAGAATTATATTGCGAAGAAGTTATTTTCCTCCCAGTTGCAGAGGATTCTTGGTATGTAGAATTGGTGCAATTTTTGCAGAGCTACATGACCCTAAATAACCTGAACTAAAAAAAAAATATCCTTGAGACTCATATCAACTTAATAAATCATAATAAAAGGCATCTTATTCAAGAAAAACTCAATGGTGTATTTCTCAGGTGTCTTGAAACATAGTATGGTGACAAAGTCCTCAAGGAGATGCATAATCGACTTGTATGAGGATAATTCAATGGAAAAACCATTGCACATAAGATGCCCAAAGTAGGGTACTATTTTCCTACATTATTCAAAGACATCCATCCTTACACATGGAAGTGCAAGGTGTGCCATATGGGCACCAATTGCGAGGAAAATTCCACCATACTTTGTAGCTAATCACCATTGGTGAACCATTCCAGTAGTGGGGTATGTATATTATTAGAGAAGTCAACCCAAACTCCACAAAGAAACATAGATACATTTTGAAAACCATGGATTATTTTACAAGGTGGTATGAAGTAGTTCCCCTATTTAAATTCAACAAAGTAGTCGTCATCAGTTTTCCTGAGCAACATCTAATGAACAGGTTTGGTATTCCATCAGTTCTTGTTTTCAATAGTCCCTCATATCTATTCTCATTAACATTAATTAAACTTGATTTCTAAAAGGGAATTATTCTTAGACACTCGACCAATCACTATCCCCAGGGAAATGGTGTGGTAGAGTCCACTAACAAGAAGCTTATCATGATCCTCAAGAAGACCATAGTTTACCATCAAAGAAACTGGCACAACTCAATTCCCAAGGCCCCATGGTTCAACATAGTGACACTTAAAAGTTTCCCTAGGGATATCCACATACTTCATAGTTAATTGGAAATAAACAATCCCCCCCAACCCAACATCCTTTTACTCTCCCTCCAACTAACATAGGATACTAGAGGCCAAAATTACCCAACTTTTCAGAAACGAATTCATCTGTTACTACGATTGGAAGAAGAAATAGCAAAGGCTAATAGTTAAAATATGGTTCGAAAATAATCAAAAACATGTAGAGAATTTGATCTAGATGGATATCGGTGACTACCCACCTAATCCATTGGCTCAAAATAGCTCTTTCCAGTTTGGTGTTTTTTTATTGTTTTTTGTGTCTTAAAATTTGGGGCCATTTTGAGGCCTTAAACGATGTTTTTTTGTGATCCATTTTCTGAGGTGACTAAATTTATATACACTTTAGTGGACTCCTCCCACCATATACTCCTCAGTTGTACCTTTCAAATGGTGTATCGATCACCCCAAATAGAGATCGTATGCAGAAGCTATGCCACAATGAAGTTTATGTATCAACTAATCATAACGAGGTCCACAAACCCTTTGATATTTCATCTTATGGGGTTAGGATTTTGGTGTCTAGGGTTTTTCTTATCATGTTAAAAGGCCTTTCAACCTCATTGTAAGACATAGAAGCGAATGTTCATAGCCGTCACATCTCTTCTTAGAGATAAGCTGCTTTCATTCAACAAGTCTATTTATTTTACAGTGTTTACATATTTTGTTTATTAGTAGGTGTGTTCTACTATATTTCATTGTCTCTGTTGAATTTCTATGGTTCATTTCATTCCTTCATAAATCTAGATCAAAATTTGAAATATGAGGTTCAATTTTAAATGGGATAAACTTAATGAACCAAGGGAAGCACACCAAATTCAAATACCTTTGGTTTGGCCCATTTGAAGTATTGCAGAAGCTGGGATATGGAACATATCACTTGAGAAATTTGGAAATGGATGAGAATCTCCTTCCTATCAATGGTCAAGTTTTGAAAAGATACTTCAATTAGTTACCTCACTACTACATTTGGGGGGGGGGGGGAATTCGATGCTTACACTGATGTTAGATGTCAAAAANTTAGCTAGATGTCATTTTCATGGGGTTTTGAGGAAAAAAGCAAATGAGTGTCGCTTAAGTGACATCTAGTATTAACATATCTTATGTGACATCTCGGGGCATCTCTTAAGCAAAGTTTACTTTTTTCTTTTGAGCGACACTCTGAGATGTCTATTAAGAGAAGTGTAATCACATTTTTTTTGTCGCTTAAGCGACGCGATGCCGAAATTATTGTACTTTTTTTGGATCAATTGGGAAAAATTGTAAACATATTCAAACAAAATAGGTATTTGGGTTTTATGGTTGAATTCCATAATAATAAATCATCGAAGAACTTAGGAGGGAGGACAACTGTACTTATAAGTATATTTTTTTGTTGATAAATGATACCCACTTTTGAATTATTTTTTTATTGGGTTAATGATTTCATCTCTGTCTTTATTCTATTAGTGGCTTGATAATGTATTTTATTGAAACATAGCACAATGTCAGACATTCATGTTCCCTTATCTACTACCAGATCTGAAAAAATCATTGTTATGCATGTAACTTTAAATTATGTATATGGTGATAGAAGCAACAATGTTCCAACAAATGATCAGAATAAACCCTTCAGAGTTGAAGCTATGATCGACGATGGAAATTGTTATTGATCTTATACGAAGTGTAGAGGAATGAAAATAAAAAGAGTTGCAGGGGAAACATCTAGGAAACATTGCTCAAAGTATGAGCACTTGGAAGGGAGAAACCAATATCACCCCTTAGCAAGTTATGAAAAAATAATTGTTTGTCTCATTTTTCAATACTCATAGTATTGATCAATATTTCAATACTAATTGGTTATATTTTTGACAACTACTACATAGACAAGTCCACCAATGCTTGCAAACCCACTAATTGATACAATTCACAATATTGGAGATGCTGAGGGTGGTGACACTAAGGTTGATACATTAATGGAAGAAAATTACCACAATAATATTAAGAATGAAGGGATAAATAGGTTGATCGATGACACATTTGTTGTCATAGATGAGAATGTAATTGCGAATGATACGTATGAAAACATTCATGATGTAGCTCTTATTGATGAGGCAAAAAAAGCCTTATACAGAGACACAAAGACAAGTCTCCTCTCAGCTCTTTTGTTTTTGGTCAACTTGAAGTTCGTCAATGGTATTTCAAACACAACAATGACACAATTTTTTTTTTAAACAGAAACCATAGAAAATTGTATTGAGTAAAAAAAAAAGGCAGAGCACAACCATACATACAAAAATGAAACCAAGGTTTAAGATTGTCCTGAAGGAGGGATAAAACTAAGATATCTATACAATTATCAATGTTTTTGGATGTCTTCGAATGCATTCTAAAATATTTCAAACCCATTGTAGGGTAGATTCTTACATACTTATTCTTAGATTCTTGCAAAATATAGAAATACATCTAAAAGAAACCAGATCTGGAACTACTACTTTTTCTTGCCTTTGAGCTCGCAAGCAGGCTGCACGACCGAGGTTTCCACCATTGGGTGGTTTCCATGGTCCGGGGTTTCCCGACAGTGGCTACATTGATTCATATTGACCATTTTATGAGCCTCCTCTTTTATAAAATCCATAATTCCCATCAGCTCTCGAAGGTTGCAGTTGTTGTCGTCGATCCTGGACTCATGGAAACCCATTTGGTTTGCTAAGTATCTAACATTAGATGCAAATACCCTCTTCTCCTTTACTCCAACACCCAACATTTCATAAACCCTGTGAAGATGTATTTGGATATATTTCAGAGTGGACTTGATTTCGTTGATGTCCAAATTTCCTGGATTGTTCGCCATTGGAGGTAGAAATTCGCTGCTTGGAGCCCTAAGAGGAACAAAGGATGAGAAATGGGACTGCTGCGAACCAAGATGAGATCTAACATGATTATTCTTTATGTCTTTGTTGAAACCTTCAAAAAAATACAGGAGATGTCGTTCTTCAGGAAACCAGAAACCAGAGCTGCCTTCCTCACCTTCTCTTGTCGGGCAAACAAACTTCGAATGGGATGAGCTGGTTGCATTCAAACCGTTGGAGTCTGCCATGGATCGTGTTGGCAGTCAATTCAGTACCTCAGGGATCCAAAGAGAGGGGCAGGAAAGAAGTCCATCATGTGATAAATGATGCCACATGTCCACAAGGGTGGACGCTTGTCGGTGGAGGTCAAGACTTCAAAAAGAGATAATGACATGCGAGAGAGCCATAGAAAACACCCCATCCTTATAAATAAGTAACTTACCAACTATGGAACATGTTTTTGAATAATAATTTGACCCTTAATTATAACCATTCCAAGTTTATTCTTGACCCCCTTATTTTCAAGCTTGTCTATGGAGTTATTGTTGCCTCTTAGAATGTGAAAATAGGTGGCCTGTGGAATTGACTTTAGATGTCGAATTCAGTCATATATTCTCTTGTAGTTGGCAGAAGCGTGTTTATAATCTGATCTCATTTTATGGATGACCTACCTTGAGTCTCCAAAGGTGATGAGATTAGAGATGTTAGCCTACCCTGCCAATGCCAAGCCAAGAAGAAGTGAAAGCCATTCAACTTCATTGTTAGATCTATGTCTGAGTCCCCATGCATAAGAAGTCACTATGTTTCCACTGGGATCGAAGATAATACCCCCCTGCACCTGCCTCCCCAATGACACAAATTTTAAGATATGGAAAATATTTATTTTTGTATTTGCAATTGCTTGTTTTTATATATATTTATGCCATTTATTAGTCAATAATTATGATTTTTCCATGAATCATTTGAGGAAATTTGGGGTCTAAAATGGGCCTTAAAAGAAAACGAGCCAACATATAAGAAAATGATCCAACCATTATTTATTGATGAGTTAAAATTCAAGAACCAATAGAATCTCATTAAAATGAGTCAACCATAATGGTTGAGTTGACATATTTGTCATAAAAAACATTCTTTTTTTGTTTGTATTTTCAACATATCTCAGTGTGTTTTTGCTCAAATTTCGAGTGAGAGAACTTGTTGGATGCATAATTAAATTTTGCATCCAACGAGTACCCACGCTACATACTTTTGATAGACCTTGATTCCCCAAAAAAATAAATACTTGAAAATGTGATGATGATGTCAGAATTGAATTATGCATCGAACTAGTGCTCCCGCTCGAAATTTGAGTAAAAACAAAGGGAGATATGTTGAAAATACGAACAAAAAATACTTTTTTTCTTTCTTCCTCCAAAATTAATAAATATTATTTTATTATCTTAACTATTATTTTCCTTAGGAGGCCCATTTTATACCCGAAATTTCCTCTCATTTATATATATTTTTAGACTGTTGGGTGACACTCTCCTACCACCGTCAAATACTTTACCACACACATACATAGAAATGTGTCGTTTTTAAAGATATAGGAATGGAATATAACACAATTGATGCATGTCCTAATGATCATATAATATATTATGAACAACATGCATGAAAGAGTGAGTGCCCTAGATGTGGAATTAGTAGAAATCGTACTAATCATGTAACAAATAAGGTGCCCCACAAATTTATTTTCCATGTCCCAATAATTCCACATTTTCAACGACTGTTCATGTGTAAAAACATTGTAGAATTTATGGATTACCATGCACGACACAGAAGTAAAGATGATGTCATGCAAATGTGAGGAGATGATTCTGTATTCAGATACATTGATGAAAGATGGCCAATTTTTAAAGAAGAACCCCATAATGTTAGACTTTCATTAGCATCTAATGGTGTCAACCCATTTGGAGAGCCTAAAAGCACTTACTCAGTTTGGATAGTCTTTGTTATAAACAATAACCTTCCTCCATGGATGGCAATTAAAAGGGAGCACGTCATGTTGGCATTAATTGTTCCAGGTACTTATTTTTAAGAATGTTAACATAATATAAGCAATCAACTTTTTTTGTTATTGCATCTACGAGAAATTTTGAAATGAATACTAGGTAAGCACCAAGTTAAAGATATGGATGTATATCTTGAGCCTCTTACATATGGACTTTTAAAATTATGGGATGGTATTAGTATGTATGACATCTTCAAACCTAGAGGCCAAAAACAATTTCAGTTCAATGGAATACTTACATGGAAAATCCATGATGCACTCAGTCTTACACATTTAAGTGGTATGTAAATTTCCCAGGTATCTCTATGTATCATTTATTATTCAATTACTTTTATAGCATATAAAATTCTATATGTTAACACTACTCCATGAATTGCAGGGTTTCAAACAAAGGGAAAATATGCATGTCCAATATGTGGTCCAAGAACAATATCTAGATGTTCAAGAAGTTTAGGAAAGGAGCTGCACAATGAGTTTAAACATTTTCTCCATAAGGACCACATGTATCATATTACCGAAAAAATGACTTCAATGGAAAGGAAGAGACGGGAAAAGAGCCACAAAGGAGGATGCGTCAACTATGGAAAAAGGAATTTCAAAATATCCATGTTAAGCATTATTTGTTTGTAGCTAATTACTTCATTCTTGGTCACTTGTTTTTATTTGTAGATTTTGATACCTTTTTTTATAGATGCAACATGTCTCGGGAAACCCTTAGGTACTTCTCCTCATTTTGAGGATGGTACCCAAGGTAAACTGTTGGCCCTGATTACGGGGCCTAACCCGATGGGAACATCGAGTGAGGCCTTTACATATCCACTTGGGGATTTAACCCTGAGACCTTCTACTTATGAATACAACTCTCAACCACTTGACTCAACCCACCGGGATTTCTATATTTTGATACTCACCATAATTAATATAAAATATTAATATGTCATTGATACTTATCAAAGGTCGTCACCACGATAAACTTCTATGGGGTTTGAAATGTTACTTTGCCCAATTCAACTGGTTGACATACTATGAGCATCTATAAGTAGCTCATTTGTTCAGCACAATGCATATTGGAAAGAATGTCATACAGTGTTTGTGGAAAATTATAGATGGGAGGAGTAGAAAGGAGAAAATTGCAAAAAATATTAGTGACATTCAAGAATCCATCTCATTATAACATTTGAATCAAACCCGGGTTAGTAGAATTTCCACCAATCTCCCATGGATTATTAACTATGCAAGAGAGTGTTGTTGTAAAAGAGGTTGTGTGAAAGATAAAATTTCCCACTGGGTTTGCTTCAAACATAAGTAATATATTAACAAAGCAAGGCAATTTCGGGGGGTGTAGGGATGGGGGAGATAAAACTCATGATTGGCATACATATATCAAGGTTCAATGTTTTGCAACTTTGAATGTTTATTTAATTTTATATACATTATTTAATTTTTTATTAATTCATGTTTATCTCTATTTAAGTTATATGTAATGGTATATATGTTATTTGTTAGTAATATGTGTTGCATCCTTGTTGCAGTATGCTCTACCTCTATCTCTGCTTTGAAAACAACATTAAGAAGGTTATTTATGATCTCAACAAGTATATGAGGTATGTATAAAGTTATAGTTAAATTAATTTTGATTGTATAGAGCCTTAATACTTGCTTTGATTGTCTTATATATTTGAATGTCGACACATCAATTTTCATTGCACTTGTAGGTGGTTGTCATTTAAAGAAATACATAAGGAAGATATCAGGTATTGGAAAAGACAGATTCCCCAACTTATGTGTGAGATGCTAAAGTATCTCCCTCCATCCTTTTTCAATATAGAGGAACTACGTGATACACCTAGTGGACGAGATTGAAATATCTGGACCCGTGCATACAACACCAATGTGGTTGGTGGAGGGGCAGTTGAAAGCACTGAAGGCATTTGTTAGACATAGATCATGTCCATAAGGATCAATGGTTCAAGGGTACATTCTATATCAATCATTGTATATTTTAGTGAGTACCTACCCCAAGTAATTGGTGATATGGATATGCCACTCCTTTGGGATGCCAAATCTACCAATAAATTTAAGGAGGAGGTGTTGTTGGGGAATGGTAGACGGAGAAAAGTTAAGGGTAAAATCTTGTATTGTATTGAATATCTCCATACATGTTTTTGGTACATTGCTTAGTAGCTTGGTTGTTTAACTAACACTTTTTTTGTCATTGTTCTAGGTATTACAGAGTGGGATGCAATTCATGTATACATTGAAAATAATCTTGATTTTATGAAGAGATGGACAGAGCAATGTGAATAATTTTATGGTGAATTAAGATGGAATGACTTGGTAGAGATCATAAAAAGGCTTATTTGGATCATGACACATGTTTAAGGAAACAACAAATTGATTTAGCAGATGGTGCAAAATAGAGAAATGTAAGCCATGTCTATTGTTTGTTTTTATATTTCAAATCACATTATTGTCTTTTTATTGCAAATTATCTTATACATATTCTTACCATTTTCTAACAATCCATTTTTAACATATTGAGAATACAAGTGAAACATCATAAGGCTATGTGGTGCAATGGCAAAAAATATATTCACGAAAGAGTTGGATGACATGAGAAAAGCATGTGATAGTGGTATTATTGCAATTTTCCAGGTTACTAATATTTCCCACAAGGGTGATAGGCATCTAGTCCTTTCGGATTTGATGTACTATGGATATTTGGAACATATATTGGATATAGACTTTAAATCCTTCAAAGTGGTTCTCTTCAAGGTGAGGTGGTATAGATTGTTACTGCAAGGTTATGAAAGGACGATTATTGATCATGACAATGAATTTACCATGATTAATACTAATAGGTATGAGCGAGATACTGATGCATATGCATCTCCAATTCAGTGTGAGCTGGTATTTTTTCAGGGGTACTAGGTTGAGCAGGTTGGTCATTTGTTGTTAGATTTGATCAAAGAGGATGACCCGTACATTACACTTTGCTTAAAGATGAAGATGTTCAAGAAGAAGAAGATGTGGCTGGAGATATTGAGGAAGAAGTGGACTTAGACGAAGGGGGGAACCAGGTGACCAAATAGTCTTTGAGTCACATCTCAATGTTTATGACTACATTGATGATGACTTAGCCCTAAATGTTGTAGACGTTGTTTTGGACAATCCTTACGATGATTCTGAAGGGTTGGATGGAAATTTTGATCTTCATTAATTTGATATGGAATTGTAGTTGAGGGAAATTACAATAACGAGAGAGGTTGTTAGCACTAGATCAGGTCAAATAGTAGTTTCATTTAATTGTATTTCTCACTATGTATTGGTTATCTATTTAGTTAGTTAGGGGTTGGCATCTTAAATACTCGGTTCCTTTAGTTAGTTAAGAGGTGACATTAACATATATTAATATTTTATGGCATATGCTTGTGTTTTGTGTGTTTATTGTTGAATCATAGAGGTTAATGGTGGTTTTCTAATCTATTTTCATTGGCCTCTTCAAGAGGTCAGATCCAATACTATTGTAAAGTATTCATTTATCATTGAATCATTAGGTTCTAGAGAACATGAGAGTCTAACAACATACTAAGAAACCTCACAACATTCGCTCACCTCAGAAAGGGAGGCCTTTTTGTATGTAAATATTAGTGTTTATGGAATGAATAATAATAGATATGGTTATGTTATGGATTTTCCTTGTGTTTTATGCATTTATTATTGAATCTTAGTTGTTAATGGTGGTTTTCTTAGTTTATTTCAATTGTCTTCTCAAGGATACGATCATATACTACGGTGCAATATTAGAAGAAATATCAAAACATATTCTATTGAGATTTATTTATGGATTTTCCATTAATATTTATTAAACCAAAATTATGATTGTGAAATTTAATATATTGATGATTTGTGCTATATTTTTGCAAAGGATTATTTATTTAACCAATATAAGATGGCAATTTATGCTATAATTTTTCAAAGGGTTGATTATCCCTTGAACAATCCTGCCATTGCATGATCAACGTTTAATCCCATCTAGCAAGTCCCCCACATTCAAATTTATATTACTATACACGTCGCTTAAGCATCATGTAATAGATTCCAATGTAATGCTATCAATGTTTGGCAAACGTCGATAGAATTGCATTGGGTTGGTTACATGTCGCTTAAGTGATGTATATAAAAATGTATAGTAATATAAATTTGAATGTGGGGGACTTTATAGATGAGACTGAACGTGTACCATGCAGTGGGAGGATTGTTCAAGGGATATTGTTGAGGAGACCAAGAAAACCATAGACCAAATGTCAAGACTCCTTGAATAGAACAATATTGCTCTCCCTGAAGGCGTAAGGAAGCATGATCCTAGAAACAAGACTGAAGATCATGAGAGGCAGGTTTTTCTCAGTCACAATCTTTCCTCTTTGATTATGGAGCCTCCATCCACATGGATTCCTCCAAGGAATCATTCTCTTCTCTGGATATCTCTGGTGGTCCTAACATAAACATGGGAGTTGATTCTCAAATCCTAGTTGTTGGGAAGGGATCAAATTCAATTTGAGCATGGAGTGTTAAAAAATGTCCTCTATGTGCCCTCCTTGGCAAAAAATATGTTGTCTGTATATCAGATGGCCCATACATGCTCACTAAAGCGAGTCATATTTGAACCTGTCTTAATGGAGATCTCAAAAATCTCTACCGGGAACTCAATAGCAAAAGGAGTTTTAAATCATGCCTTCATGGCATATGAATTCTCACATTTTCTTCCTCACTCATAGCAAAGTGACCTATTGACTCATGCTAATGAAACTAAGAGAATTTGGCATGAGAGATTTGGCCATATGAATTTCAAATATATACATAAACTGCATATTAAAGAGATGGTTGAGGGATTTCCTCTCATCAAGTCCTCTCAAGGTGTCTGCTATGGTTGCTTGGTAGGTAAGCACCCAGAGCAGAGATATGAAGTTGGGAAGGTAAGAAGAGCTACCTCTTCACTTGAATTGGTTCATAGTGATGTCTTTGGACCAATGCTTAAAACATACATGAATGGATCCAGATACTTTATGACCTTCATTGATGACTACTTAAGGTATTGTTGGATCTACTTTCTTAAGCATAAGTCTGAGGTGTTTGAAACCTTCAATGCTTTCAAAGCCTTAGCTAAGAACACTCTTGGGAAGAAGATAAAAGCACTCAAATTAGACAATGGACGTGAGTACATCAAAAGAGATTTTCAACAACTGTGTGCTTCATAAGGCATTCAAATGCAACATTCAGTCCCATATACACCACAACAAAATGGTGTAGCGGAGAGGAAGAACCGATCCTTGAAAGAGATAACTACTTGTCTTCTTGAAGCAAGAGATCTTCCACCATATTTGTGGGCCGAATAAATGGATTGTGCTTCGTACATACATAACATAGTACCCCACAAGTCAGTGGTTGGGGTCACTCCACTCGAAGCACTGATGGGACATAAGCATAAGCTATCACATCTAAGGGTTTTTGGCTCCAAAGAATGGGCCAGAATTCCATCTGACAAAAGGAAAGCCTTCCAACCTCAAAGTAGTGAATGCATTTTGATGGGATATACATATGATGCAAAATATTATAAATTGATGGAGATTGCAACCAGAAGATGCTTCATAGAGTAGAGTGTCCAATTCAATGAAGATCCACTGTATGATCTACAACCAGTTGAAGAGGAAGGTATAAAAGCTCAATCTATTCGAATTGCATGTGATGTTGTTTCTACTAATATTTCAGATTCAGAGTCCGAAGATGATTATCAAGAGGAACCATATCATGATATTGATAATGAAGATCAAGCATATCCATATCTTGATCCAGCTTCTGCTCCCAATCCAAGGCCTAAATGGGCCCAAAAACTCATTGAAGCTGTCGGGAACAACATTGGGGATCCATCTAATAGAAGGAGAACTAGTTCGCAATTTCAGGAGGAGAACCTTGCACTCTATCACACATATCCACTTCTCCTAGAGAGGTGCTACATGATGATGGGGTATGATCCTCAATCTTACAAAGAGGCTTTCCATGATCCAAGGTGGTAGGAAACCATGGATGATGAATATGATTCACTACAAAACAACAAGATCTGGGAGCTTGTCTCCTTACCTCTAGGGAGAAATCTTATCCAGTGCAAATGGATCTACAATACCAAACTAGCAACAGATGGATCTACTACCAAGTACAAGGATCAATTAGTTCCAAAGGGGTATTCAAAAGTTCATGGGATGGACAACAATGAGACATTCACCCCTGTTGCAAGAATGGTTTCCATAAGGCTGTTTTTTTCCATTGTAGCTTCAATGAAATGGGAGGTACATCACATGGATGTGAAGAGTTCCTTCCTCCATGGTGACTTGGAAGAAGAGATCCACATGAGACAACCTGAGGGGTACCTCCTTAGTTTGAAAATTAAGGAAATATCTATATGGGTTCAAGCAATACCCAAGGGCATGATATGCCAAGATGGATTCCTTCTTATTATCATAGAAGTTTGAAAGGTGCAAGTATGACTGCAATGTCTACATGCAGCAAAAGGGAGGTTGCTTATTATTGATTGTCCTATATGTGGATGACTTTCTCATTACTAGTGGTTCACCTGTTGGATTGAGGGATATCAAGTCAGCTTTGACAAAGACATTCTCCATGACAGATCTAGGGCTCCCGAGGTAGTTTATTGGCCTTGAAGTGAATAAAAAATCTTCGGGGATCATGATTACATAATCCATATACATAGGTGATTTGCTCAAGAGGTTCCATATGCCTGATTGCAAAGAAACATCTTTCCCCTTCGTATCTAGCATCAGATTGGAAGAAGTTGTTTCTACACCCCTGGTTGATAGTACTCTCCATAGACAACTGATTGGTATCTTATTGTACCTTACTCATTCGATACCCAACTTGTCAGATGTTGTGAGTGTTGTTGCTAAGTTCATGCAGGAGCCACATGAGCTGCATTGGAAGGAAACAAAACACATCTTGCATTATGTGCAGGGTACTAGAGAGTTTGGGATTCATTATTATGTTGGTGCTTAGTTAGATATGATTGGTTTTACTGATAGAAAATATAATTCAGGATTTGTGTTTATGTTGGGATCTGGACCAATCTATTGGTCAAGCAAGAAGCGAGGAACTCTTGCTCTCTCTTCAGCAAAAGCATAGTATCGAGGGGCTGCAAATGTAGCTATTTAGGCAGTTTGGATACATGGGATTCTGACAGAGTTTGGCATTCACACTTCTCCTTCAACAATAATTTTATGTGCTAATAAAAGTGCAATTAACATTTCCAGTGATCCAGTACAGAAATAGTGGACCAAACACATATAAGTCTATATGCACTACATTTGGGAATAAGTGCATAGTAAGGCTATCATTTTGCATTACTTCCCTATAGAGGACCATGTTGCAGACATATTCACAAAATATTTCACTGAAAAGACATTTGTTTATCTCAGATCTCTTCTTGGTGTGAAGGTTTGATTTAGTTTGTTCATGGTTTCACTTCATTTTGAGGGGGGTTTTCCCATGAGGTTTTCCTCATTTCCTTGATTTATTGAGCAATTACTTTTTTTTTCATGAGATTGTATGGGTGACCTTTGCTCTTAGTTGCTAGGGCCTAGGTTGTCCAAGTTTGGATTAAGAGGATGTGTTAGGATTAATTTGTAATCCTCCCTTGTACACGATAGCCTAAATGCCAGTTTCCTAGCTTAGGAGTATGTTGCCACTTCATTAGTGCCACATGGAAGTTATACGGGGTTGACCTACAACTTGATCCACTAGTCTGCATTAGTTTAGGAGCTCTAGAGTCCAATCCCTATATTTTAGGAACCCACAATGAGTCATTGGAGTCCCACCATCAGTTCACCCCAGTATGTGTTGAGTTATGCTCCGATGGGAATCAATTAGTTAATCTTCAGTTAGCCTAGCACCACATTTGCATGATTTAAGGATGTTAGTTGCCTTTGCTCACCTACCTTGGTTAGTTAACTGATTGTGAACTGATTTAGTTGTCTTGGGTTACACTAGTGGGCCTCCAATGGCGACTTTCCCACACTTAGTGATCTCTGGAGTTGATCCAAGTCATGGAATTCAAAACACTCCTAGAGGATTCAAATTCTCTTTATTGTATTATGGATGTATTACATACAGGTTAATGATTATGAGATTAGTGTTATGCTGTCAAATTTTTGCCTCTTGTCTGAATAATTTCACCATGATTGTTTGACATTCAAGCACTGAAATTATTCTTCCTCATTCATTCTTCTTTGACAGTGAAATTCAATCCAATAATCATGTAACTTTGCTAATTTTACAATTAAAATGAACAATAGTCTCCTGAAAACATTAAGTTCTCTATCCTTGTACCCTACTAAATAAGAATTTAGTATTAATCATTGCGAACATTAAGTCCTTTAGTTAGAGGGATAAGTAATAATTTAAATTTTATGATTTCTTAATATTAATTATAATTGGGTCCCTAAAGCGAGGACCAACGTGCCACAAGAAGAGCACACCATCAAGATGACGCCGTTCTTCAATAAAAATTTATAGTATAAAAGATACTGTAAAGATATTTTTAGCATAAAAAATACCAAATTGATAGTATTATCATTTGCAACCTCAATCCTAGGAGAACCCATTTAAACTTTTCAATGCCATGGTTTTTGGGCCAGCAATGATTTTTCAAGGTGAGCTATCCAATAGATTTGGACTCTTTTTCCAACAAGGCAAATGTCTCCTCACTTACCAACAATATTCTTAACTTTTCCAAAGCTGCCATATGATAAACTGTTGGACATACTTAGATGTTGACTTCATATGTTTTAGGTAGGTCAAATCCATTTTTGCAGGGCTTAAAGGTTAAAACCTTGAGTAATTTGCCAATGAGATTTGAAAAAGATAAGACTATGAGAACAAATTGGGGGTATTAGATACACTGGTGAGAAATAATGATGATGGAATACGACAACCATGATGTGAGCGGTGTCGTATACGTTAGTTTCTTTGAAGCTGCATCAGGAATCAGATAATTTCTTAGAATTGATCGACAAGTTCAACCATAAGAAATGAGTAGTTAAAGCTACAATACCATTTGATTCATTACTGTACTTTAGAGTTTTAATGAATGAGGGTGCCTAGATGCATTAAAAAATTAATGGCGTACGTTTGTAATAATTTCAACCATAGCTGGAAGTAACCGTACGCACGAAACATTATGATATCCAATAATAAGTAACCGTACGCACAAAACATTATGATATAGAATAAGATGGAAGATAAGGCAAATAAAATTATATTTAAAAAAAATACAAATATTTCTAATGTTAATTCTAGAACCAAAAAAAAATAATTTAGTCAACTGTATAAGTAATACACACGAGTGATAACATATATACCTGCTGCACCAGGTATAATAATAGTAACAATAATAATAATAATATGAGCTTTATTTTTAGATTGGTGAATGAGACCCTTTTTTTATGTTTATGGGACAATGGAACCCTTCACGTAGACTAGTAAAGTCTATGGAGGTGTACATACCCTACCCTCTCTAGGTTTGAACTTGTGACCTCCTAAGAGGAAGCACATGTTCTTAAGCGTCAGGTGAACTCAAGTTGTACTCTTGTTTGTTATCCTATGGTTGTGAGGTTTGGTCCACAAAAGCATATAAATCCTAGTTTAACATGATTCTTATGCCAATAAGGTTGTCCACAAAAGTAGTCACCCTCCTAAAATAAGGGTTAATTGAGTTTGACATAAATATGTTTCTCTACTTTAAAAACCCCTTCTCCTTTCTGGGATGTTTTTATGTGTGTGAGTGTGCACATCACATTTGCATGCCTCATACTAACATGCATTTATGATTAAGCCATTGAATAACGAGTTACTAGATCATACCCACAACCACTAACCCATTCATGCATAACCTACTAACCCACGATCTTAATGCCTAGTACACTACCCACTAAACCATTTGTGCATAAATTACACCAACATATCATGCTAATCTTTTAATGCACTATGTTAGAGTAGGTTTTTGGACAAGTTTTGGGAGTTGCGTATCGAAAGTGGACCGTGTGACAAGTCAACCAAAGGACTAATGCATGTGAAAGGCGAAAGTTAGTAAGAAGTAGTTGGGCGCTTGTGTCCACATTCTAACTAGATCAACCCATTTTGAAAAGTATAAATATGTAAGGGGTTTTGGGTAGAAAGCATGATAAAAGTGGTGTCATGATCGATTTCATAATAGTGTTGTTATGTTATGGAATTCTGGGGTTGATATAGAGGTCTCATGCACACTATGTAGGTTTTGTAAGACAATTCCAGATGATGATAGTATTGAAGTGAATCTATGTTGGAGAAAATATATTTTGTGTTTGATGTGATGAGTATTTTGTTGAATGCACACGTGTGCTATGCTTTTGTTATTGCCATGAATGTCTTATTTGCTTTCATGAATATCTTATCTATTTTGCGCATAAAGTGAATGTATGGTAGATGAGTAAGAATGAGCGCCTCCTATCCCTTCATCACTGCAGAAACTTGGTTTTTGCAGTTCCCATAGATTCCTTGGGTGAGATTTCATGTGCTTGCAAGTGATGTCGAAAGGGATAGTGTCTAAGGGCTTGTTGGAGAATTAGTGTTAGAACTTAGGTCTACCCATTGTCCACCAACAAATGGTTCCATTTCCAGGACCGAGATTTGCGATTGAAGAGAAAGTGGAGGATAAGTAATGGTTTCATGGAGACCAACAAAAGAAGAGATGGACCAATGGTTAGAAGACACAAAAAATGAATTTTCCAGAAAGTAAAATCAACACCCACACCTTAGCGCAATAAAGTGGATGGGTAGATATGTATCTTCATATTTACATGAAATTTTCTTCATAGAATTCCCAATAATATTGGCACAATGGCTATTGATGTTATTTGAGTAGAACATGAAGTTCCACTTTATTGCGTGAAGATATTAGACCCCTAAATTGCTCTGACAAGTAAATATTGCAAGAAACCAGATCTCGTGCACAATGGATTTTTGGCTAGATAGTGTGCTAAAGGGTTATGCTGTATAATTTTCCATAAACTACATTCAATCATACAATACTGCATAAATAAAGTTCTTATAGGTCTGTGTGGTGCATACTTGAGATATTTTTCCACTTGGATCAAGATGATGTTGTGTGATAAGGAGATTTGACATTGGAATCCAATCACTAGGGGTCTTCACGTGCATATGGAGACTGGGGGGTGACCAGGGATGATATGAGAATATGGAAGGGATGCAAGAGAGAATTCATAAATAATAGATGAATTGAGGGTTCCAAGAAACAATGGAGATATGATGGTAGATGATATCAGAGTTGTGCATTGGAAAAGATTTTGGATTAGTGGGAATAGGACTGTGGCTGACAAAGAAGGAAAACACAATGAGTTTGAAGAAAGATACACTGGTACAACATTCCAGATCATAGGAGTACCACAGAAAGAGAGAATGGGAGAGGATCCTCATCTCAATCTAGTAGGAGAGGAGCAACTGCATCTTAGCAATGGTACTTAGGTCGTTCCTTACGTCGAACCCATGACCTTGTGTGCATCTACAGGAACTGAGGTAAGAACCAAAACTTTGTCATGAAATCTTGTAGTTGGTACAAGAAGTAAAGATAGTCGTAAATCTAGTTAGATTCGTGGAAGCAATACAACAACTCAAACTCGATTAGCAGTACCAAGGCATAATACTATGCAGAACACAATGGCAGATACCACATTGAGGATGTCTCTTTTTCATGGAGCAGGGAGCAAAGACTCATAACACCATCTCTTTGTTTGTGATGTAACATGGCAAGTAATGTAGGTATTGGATGATGATACACAGATTGGAGAGGTGCCACAAAATAATGATTTGACTGGAGGTTACAATCAAGGAGGAATAGACGAATTTCGACGTCATGAAAGAGGGGGATTTGGTAGAGAGAGACGAACAATTATCTTCTACAATTGTGTCAAACAAGGAAAGTTTGCGCAGGATTGTCAGAACCCGTGTACAACATGCACATACTGTAGAAAATTGGACCATGCGACGAAGGTTTGTCCATTGATAATTGAAAATGGCAGGAGAATAGAAACCAAAACCAAAACCAGAATCAAAATAATTAGAATGTGTAGATGATCTCAACAGAAGATCGCGATGATCAACCCATAATAGCAATAGTTACTTGTAATGGAGCAAGAACATGTATTGGTGCAACAAAACAAGGAATTAGAACTAAAAAATGGGTCAGAAAAGAAACAACCCCACCTCCACCTTTTGATCCAAGGAGAGAGAAGGATACATATAATCGGGCAAGAAAGGAGCTATTATAACCATACTATAGAGCGTTAATTTTGTATGACCAACTCCGTGTATATGACATGCCTCCAATGTATGATTACACACTTGCAGACAGAACAATGGTGCATACATGGATGTTGAAAGATTTCTTAAAGAGCTGTCTAGAATTAATAAGAGATGAAACTACATTAAATACAATGTGCATAATGATAGACCATTGTGCACAAGGTGAAAAGCACTAGTTATACAACATGCAGTTAACTAAGTGCAATGTCAAAGGAGGATGAGTTGAGAGTTTTGGTTGAGTATGTAGATAGGATATTATGATATGGAATATATTATATTAGATATATGATCAGATGTAAATGTTCTCCCAAGGAAAACATGGGAAATGATGGGAAAACTGTTAAATGTACAACATCACAAGTCATTTCTCCAATCAATCTTGTGCAACCAGGATTGGGCCTCATGTGTTGAGGTATATAGACTGAGTTGGACTCAATAACGTGGAGTATAATCTTTGGTTAGAGACCTAGGTAAGACTAAGGATTCAATTATAAAGGTTATTCCTCATGTGTTGAGGTGAATGCTTTGATTTATCAAAGTGATGATGTTGTAAAGTCTTGTAGTACAAGGCTCCAGACTTGTGTGCATATCAAGTCATGATTCTCATAAGTTATGTATGAGGTGGACTTCCAGTTATAGAGGTGGACTTGTGAGTATACCAAGTAATGATTCTCATGTAGACCCCCAATTATAGTGGGTACACTTGGGGTGGGCCTCCGGTTATAGAGGTGAAATGTTTTGCATGTTGAATCATACATGTTATGTGATATATTACTAACCATGGCCAAGTAATGATTCTCATGCAGACCCCCAATTATAGTGGGTACACTTGGGGTGGGCCTCCGGTTATAGAAGTGAAATGCTTTGCATGTTGAATCATACATGTTATGTGATATATTGCTAACCATGGCCATTCGAGAAGGATAAATCTATTAAGTCTCCTCTAGAGACTGGCCACCTCTAGAGTCAATTACCTTAGCATATGACTATATGGACCGAGAGTAATATAATATGATCATAACATGCGACAATTCTTCTGAGTATAATGTGATATGATAGATAAATAAAGTTAACACATTTTTACCATGCAATAAAGATAAAAGATAAAGAGATAAACATAGAGAAAAAGAGAAATTTGAATTGCACATGAGATGACTTTAGTTGACTAGAGATGAATTTGAATGATTAAGCTTTAGTTAAAGCTTCAGTGGACGTAACAAAGCATGCCTCAGTTAATTACAGAAGAACTCATAGTGGTCACTTTAGTAAATCAATCAACATGATTTCAGTTAATAATAGTTAACTAAGTGTTAATAAAGACGGACTAGTTAACTAAAGTGTTACGTATTGATTACATTTTAGCTAAACTAAAAGATGACACTTAAGTTAATCAAAAGGAGACACTTCAATTATAAAGTGTTTGCATGACGACACTTGAGTTAAAGCACAATAAAACTTAAGTTAGCATGTTAAATAAGTGATCATACATTCAGTTATATGGCGAGTTCACTCTGGAGTTAGTTAATCGCTAGCTAATGTTAAAGATGAAAGGCATAGCGCATATGTTATGCTGATGGATATTCCAATACACTGAAATTATTATACATGAAGGAATTTCATAGTTTTGGATTAGTAGTGCACAATTCTCATGCAACCATTTGCTATTGTATGCATGGTAGTGATTCTGGCTTGTTATTAATGTGTCAGGAACATGGCAAGTTTAGTCAGTTGATCTTTATTATCTATTTCTCAGAGCTCTTTATTATCTAGCTCCAGGGGTGCCGAAAGACAATATGCTATAGTGTAAAAGCCATTCTCTCCGATCTATCATAATTATACTCTAAAGAATTGTTGGGTTTTTCATCCTCATTATTTTGAGTGTTTTCCTAGGGTACATCTTATGTTGTGGATGAACTATTTGTGTGATTGAATGTTATATTGATTCCAATGTTCAGTAATTCAGTAATTAAAGTTTTAAATTTCAAAGATCTACATATTTGCTCAAAAAACTAACAAAAACTATGGTTGAGTTGGTTAACCGTCCAGTTGAAGTTAGAAAATCAACATAGAATTATTCCAATTGGTAGATTGACAGGAGTGACTATTGATGTTGATGTAGTGTGCAGTACAATAGTCTTTGAAGTAATTGAGATTGTGGACAATAGCAATCCTTACTTAGCGCTGCTCAGGTTGGAGTGGGATTCTACCAACTAGGCTATCATTAATTTGAAGAAGAGGTAGACGATCTTTGAAATAGACAACTTGAGAGTCACCACACCATTAGATCCCATGGAAGGAAGAAGATATGTGAAAGAAGTAAGGAATGAATATTAGGATAATCTATACAAAATGAATACGTGAATGGATAACCATGTCAATCCTACTTCCAATGGAGTACTTAGCTGGTGCAATATTAGTTCCTGTGCGTCTGAATCAGAAGCATGATTGGAATATTAGAGGTGTGCACACATTACTCGTTCCCTGCATTGGATTGGAGCCGAGGTATGTGATCCCCCAAAGTATGATGGGTTATCTGATATAATTTTATTTGTCAAATAATTTTAAGAATAAATTCCAGAGCAATAAAGGATGTTAGCCTTGGATGTCGTGCTGAAAGCGACTTTGGTGAGATGGTGGGTTGCATATAAGTATAAGATAGATGATTGGAACAAATGCAGAAGACTGTTGCAGGTTAGATTTGGGACGAAATACAATAGGTAAAAGTACATTGGGAAGAGCTTCCCCGTGGATCACTGACGTAGTGTATTGCGACATGTAGGTCAATACCCAAGTAAGAATGAACACACTTATTTGTTCATACTTTGGATACAATTTCGAAGAACTGATACATAGAGTTGGAAATGCACAGAGGAACAATTGATTGGGAAGATTTGGCCCAAAAATTTAAGAAATTTTTTAGTTTAGAAGATGAAGCTCCTTTAGTAGACGCAGTTTTACAAGTTATTAAAGAGAATATCATTACACTAAAATACGTGGTGGGAAAACTGCCACTATGAATCCCACATAGAGCATTTGCTACAATTCAAGAAGTTTTGAAGTGTTACAATGTCGCTGAGGAAACCAAGAGGAAAAGGACTTGAGAAACTTGCAAATCCCAAAAAATAAAGGAAATCACGTAGTAGAAGTATCTTAGCTTGGATCTGCTAATTATACACAACCATTGAATATGCACAAAGTGAACAATAGCACGGTGGAAAATCCCAGGTTTGTGAACATTGGGGATTATTGGAATAATGAAACAATGAAAAATATTGTTGATTTGCTGCATGAATATCAATATCTATTTCCAACCACATTTTCAAAGATGAAAGGAATTGCTGGAGAAATGAAGATTCCTTTGAAGCTTGATTCAAAGCCAATCAAGTAGAGGCCATATCGATTGAACCCAATATACAAGAAGAAGGTGAAGGAAGAAATAGATATAATGTTGGAAGCTGCAATCACTGACCTTGTTATAGAGTTAGAGTGGATAATCCCAATGGTGGACCAAGACAAGAATACTGGAGGAATTAGAATTTGTGTAGATATGCACAAGCTAAATGATGGTTTTTTACATGATTTGTTTCCCACATTGTTTACAGATGAAGTGTCAGGAAATGTTGGAGAACATGAATCCTATTCATTCACTGATGGGTTCTTAAAATATCACTAGATAAAAATTGCATAGGAAGATAGACATAAGACAACTTTTGCAACATAACGGGGATGCTAGCAATATATAGTTATGCCATTTGAGTTGAACAATGCACCATCAATATTCTCCAATGGTGGTGGTCGCAACCTATAAAGAGTTCATTCATAAATTTATGGAATTCTACTTGGATGACTAGATGGTGTTTAGTCTGTTGAAGAATCATATTGAGGTACTACGCTTAATGTTAGATAGAATATGCAGGAAGTTTCAAATTTCTTTAAATTTGAAGAAGTGTATTTTCTACGTGCCATTTGGTATTTTATAAGGGCATGTAGTGTGTAAGCAAGGATTGTTGGTGGATCCTGCGAAGATTGTTGTTATCATTGATCTTCCATCACCTACATCAATGGGACAATTGCACACAACATTGGGTCACAAAAGATACTACAAGAATTTTATCATGGGGCATGCATAGATTACAACACCATTGGAAAAACCGTTGAAGAAGGAAGCGAAGTTCCAATGGAGTGAAGAATGTCAAAAGAGTTTGGATAAGTTGAAGAAGAAGTTGGTATCTTTGCTAATTTTGGTTTTCCAGAATGGAAAAATGATTTTCACGTCCATGTGGATGCGTCATCAATATATTTGGGCATAGTTCTCACTCAACTCGGAGAAGGAGACTTAGATCACCCCATTGCATTTGCAAGCAAAAATTTGTCAACACCATAATAGAATTACACTATAACCTAGCGTGAAAGGCTAGAAATGTTATATGCATTGTAGAAGTATATGCATTATCTATTGGGATCACATTTCAAGATGTATACAGACCATTCTGCACTGAGATACTTGGTCAATAAGCCAATGTTGAGGGGAAAGATATGCAGATGGTTGTTATTATTCTAGAAATATGACTTTGAAGTATGGTGAAACTAGGAGAGTTGAATTCAAGACATGATTGCCTATCATGCATACCCACAAGAGAATACACTGCAAATTTAAATGATAGTATGCCAGATGCACACCTATTTGTAGTATAGATAGTTGTGACTATTTTGTAGATATTTCCATATTTTTGCACACAAAGGTAGCTCCATCTAACTTTATAGTTGCATAGAAGAAGCAATTAGTGGTTAAGTTGGTAGACTACCAACTGATAGCAGGGAACTTATATAAGTTAGGTGCAGATGGTATTATGCAACGTTGCATATCAGAACGTGATAGACTAGTAAGATTGTCTGAAGTGCATGAAGGAGTTGCGGGAGGCCACTATGCAGGAAAAGCTACAACTCAAAAATTTTTTTGCCAAGGTTTTTGGTGGCCCGACCTTTGCAAGGATGCTAAGGAATTATGTCAAACCTATGATATCTATCAATGAGTTGGGAGACCATCTCGAAGAGATGAGATGCCATTGATGCCACAAGTCATCTTACATGCGTTTGATAAATGGGAAATGGATTTTTTGGGCCAATTAATCCACAAAAAAAGGTCAGGAGCAAGATACATAATAACGGTGACAGACTATTTGACCAGACGGGCCAAAGCAAAACCTGTTTGAGAATGTGGTGACAAGGTTTGGGGGTCCCAGGATTATGAGGAGTATAATGCATATTCAATTCAACTATTCTCATTCAAATAGTATAATGCATATTAATACAACATAGAGACATCATAATAGAATGTTGACAAGACATTAACCCCCAAATTCAAATATTTCTTTATAAATTTAAGTTTTTCAAATAAACCAAGATATAAAATATTTTTCTTATAGTCAATACTATAGGAAGTGGTATCCCTCGAAGTGTAGACCAGTTGGGAATAGGGTGCAATTTTAAGGAATTCATTGCAACATCACAAGTTCAAACCTCAAATAGATTGTGCACCCACGTAGGTGTTGTTATCGCTAGATATTTCTATGGACAACAAAAGAGAATGCCTAGCACATCTTGATTGATCTGAATGATTATTTATGTTTGTGCGTGGATAGGTGGATCAGCTAGACCAAATGAGGAAAGAGAAAAATGACAAGTTGGGATTAAAACACCTGCAGATCAGTGATCAAAACCATTGGGCATGGAGTCTCTAATACATTTAATGGATTAGAGGCATTTAAACTAGTTACCATACAAATTCGATGTGTGTGGAAGGAGGAATAATTGAGATGAAAAATATGCAGTACATAATCCTTCACAACCTGATTAAGCTAATATACTCATAAGTAAAACGTTCAACAATAAGACTTATAAAACATAGGGAATCATAGTATATTTTTTACTACTCAAGAATTTGTATGTCATGGAGCATTAATATATTATACATCAACATTGATTTCCTTCAAATGGACATGAAAGACATGAAATATAAGAAAATTACAAACTAGTCTCTCTCTCTCTCTCTAGATTTAGAACCGCCCCCCCCAATTACCTTTCCAATGATACAATATATATAGAAAAACAAATCAACTAACCGTCTCTAGATTTTTGGAATAAACTCCAATCAATGCACTAAAAATAAAAAAATTCAAATTTGTTGCAAAGAATCTAGAATGCTGAAGTCCAAATGCCTTCCAATATGGAATAATTCATCGTCTTCCGATATGGTTCCATCCATCATCCTTGAATGTTCAAAATTTGTAACATGTCCTCGAAATACTAGATTTTATTTGAACAACTGTCGATCCCGTGTCTAGAAAAAATGGGTGATTGGTTTCCCTGAATTCCTATAGCTTCCCTTTTTATGCTTATCGAGCTTAGAAATGGGGATATGAGGTTACTTTCTATGGTATTTAGATATAGATTTTATGATATAATTTGATAAAACTATCTTAGAATATTTAAATATTGAATTGCTTGATTTGATTGACCAAGCTAAGAATTGGAGAAGTTTTCAAATGATCCATAAACATCCTCTCTATAGGCTTCGTAAATGTTTCTTGTCAAGGTAATAAAGACTGTCCCCATTGACATAACATGCAAGTTTATTGACTAATGGTTGGATGTTTTTAGAGTCACTACACGTGGATAAATATTTTTCTCTGTGGCTACTTACCACACAAACCCTCTCTCTTCTTTGATATCGGTCTTGTAAATATAGTTTATGATTCCATTGACGAAATCCTGCTTGCTTTCTTAATGTGAATCAAGTCCAAAAAAAATTGTCTACATGGTTCCTGATATTCTTCCCACCAGTTTCAGTTAAAGGGAAAGCTATAAGAAAAGAATGTGTAGGATGGCTAGTATTTATTGGAAGTGTTGATAACTTCTTTATTCTTGAGGTTGCAAAAATATCAATTCTTCTCCATACATTTTAATTTGATCATGGACCTTTCCAGGTTTAGAGTGTAGAAAATACTTGTGATAGTATCAAACTGAATTTGGAATGTCTTTTATGTATTCGTTTGAGATCTTTTGAAATAGTGAAAATTGCTATGGTTTTTGAAGCCATCATTTCTTTGATGGTGTCTGCAACTGTCATCCTACAGCCTATAGTGCCAAGCTTGCATGATTGCGCAAGAGCTTAATTGTGTCCCTTGTAAATATAAGGAAAATATCATGATCTAATGGTCCATTTGGGTTTGAAACATGTACACCTCGCCCATTAACATTTTTAGTTACCAAAATCCTTTCCACCATAGGTTGCATGTGGACATTATTGATGCTTTTGGTGAGATCTTTCCAATTGTCTTTAACAGCCTCTGAATGAGAAGTGAACCCTGAAGATCCAAATTTTGCAAATGACTCTTGGCCTTGATATTAGTTTGAAAAATACATTCATGTGCCCATCCATGATGTCCATATTTAACCAATCGACACCACTTTCCATCATAGGAAGAATGCAATAGAAAAGGAATGACTTTCATTGTCTCCATTATCTTATCGGTTCTCTGAAGATATACCATTTTGAGGGATATAAACATGGAACTTCCAGTTGTAAATATAAATGCTGAGAGGCCTAGATACAAAATACAAGATCATTTCAACAATATAGTTACAAAATTATATATTTAAACCCTAGACAACGACAACCAAATACTGCAATATTGGCTTCACAAATAATTGGATAATGTATGTGTAGTATGCCAAACAATCAAGAGATGATATAATTGTTGAGCAGATCCCTTTGTATAGTGATGGGAATTATCCCATTATGTAATGTGTATGTATGAATCAAAGGACACCTATTCGATGCATAGTGAAACGAGACTCGACCTATGGGCTCTGACCTTGACACGTGGGAAAACTTTGATGTTTGGGCTTGACATTTGGGCATTCAAAATTATGTTTAGCAGTGCTAAGTATGACCTCAAGTGTGACTTTGAGTGTGAAGACCCAAAACGTTTTAAATTCCAAAACTAAATGAAAAATGGATCATATAAAGACAAAACATAAAATGATTACAAAGATTTTATATTTTTTAATAAAATCTATTAAAAATAAATAAATAAAACCTTTAATCTTTGTCTTTGAAAAAGAGTGGCGAAGGAAAATCTTGCGCAAGGTTTTAAGGATTTGGAAAACTTGATGAGAACCCATGTCATTTTTCAAATGTAAACATAACATACATTGTAGATTGACCAAAATGGAGGTTTGAGGCAATGAGAGACTTACGCCAAATGACACAAGGATTTAAGGTTCTTGACGAAATTTGTGTGAAGGATGACATGCTAGAAAAGTTTGCCTACATTTGGTGAGGAACTAAAAAAGTTTTATGGGGTAGATTTTAGTGCTAACACCTAGCTACAAATCAGAATGAAGATCTCCCTATGAGGCACCAAGAACTTGTAGACATGCCTTATCCATTTTATTTATGCAACATTTTTTGAAACCATCCTTGTAACCCAACTCTTCATTCATGCTACAAACCAACTCTACTGAAAACAAACCACTCTGCAAGATGAAAACATACCATAGCAGTGTCTTTGATGCATTAAGATATGGATTCTTATTCCAAAAATTGAAAACAAACTATAAACAAATTCTCGCACAATGAGATTATTTATGTGCAATTCCTAATAGAATTAGATTATCCCATTATATCAGGCAAGATGAAATTTCCAACGAAACCATTTGAGTAACTGATCAACTAATGGGATCTTGCTTCCATCCTTGAACACAAACAGGACAAAAAGATCTAAAAGGTACATAAGACAATGTTCTAGGAGTCCATACTTACAAATCTAGAATTCTATCCTTATAAACTCAAAGACATAGAATTCATTACTCCATTTTGACTCCATGTAGATGGCCACGGGATCATAAAAATAAAGAAAAAATACCTCTTCTTGTTGTTCAAAATGAATGAACTGTTTTTCTCCATTGTTGATTTTTTCTTTTTCTGGCTCAAGAATGTCACATTTAGGCTCAATGATCTTGTGAATTTGCTGCTCAATAGTTGGTGAAGAAGAAATCTGTGTGAACTCCTCTTGTAAATCCTCCTTATCTCCTTCACAAGCATCCCAATATTTATAACTGGTAGATTCTTTAGATTTGAAATGACAATATAAAAGAGAAAATTCCTCACAACATTTTTCATACAGAAATTCAGTTGAATACATTCCTTTGCAATAATTATCAAAATTTGTATGAAATTCTTTTAATGAAGTAATACTAGCAGTAGGAATATATCTACACCTTTCACGCACATTTCCTTCCAAAGAATATTTGAACATCTTCATTAGTACATCCTTATGAACAATATCAAGATTATGCATGCACTCATGAAAATCCAATAAATGCTCAGTGGGGACTTCCCAATCATCTCCCCTAAACCTTGGAAGACAACTCTCCCATTCTTCTCTACCAAGCACAAGATTGGGAAAATCAGGTATATTGGAAAAACCACAAAATGCATACCTTCAAGTTATTATAACATCCATTTCTTTTGAAATTTTGGACCAATGAAGTTACTTGTGGGTTCGTCAACCATGGAGTCACCATGTGAAATATCTCGTAGTCAATTCTATTAATAGTCCTCGTTCACCATCAAGAACAACCTGTATTCATTGTCCTACACCCAAGGAATGATGTCTTCGTTCCTCCTATCCTCGACAACGACGCCAAAAGATGTTAGCACTAGAGATTGCTCTTGATTGTAAACGATAATGCCTAGAACATCTTGATTGATCTAATTTACTATTTAGGTTTGTGTGTGGATAGGTGTATCAACTATACCAAACAAGGAAAGAGAAAAACAAGAAGTTGGGATTAAAACACCTATATATTAGTGATAAAAAACCATTGGGCATGGAGTCTCTGTTACATTTAATGGATTATAGGCATTTAAACTAGTTACCAGGCAAGTTTAATGTGTGCAGAAGATGGAAGAATTGAGAAGACAAATATGCAGTACATAAGCCTTCACAGGATGATTCAGGTCATATAATCCTGAGTAGAACATTCGACAATCATAAATACTTTCCTAAAGAGAATGATAGGTATTTGGATAAGACTTATAAAACATAGAAAATCATAGTAAATACTTTACTCCTCAAGAGTTTGTATGTCATGAAGTATTGATATATACTACATCAACACCGATCTCATTCAAAGAGGAAAGACATGAAATACAAGAAAAATACAGACTGGCAGTAAAGTCTATATGAATCTCTAATAATGAAATATAACATTAGATGTGCCCATAGGGATACAATAAAAATGCACAACTTATGACCCCTATAACTCTCTCTCTCTAGGGCCTTAGAACTCCCCTCGGTTAAATTTCAAATGATAAAATATATATAGAAAAAAGCATCAAGTAATTATTACTAGATTTTTGGAATAAAATCCCATCAATGAACTAAATTTTAAATTTGTTGCAAAGAATCTTGAATGTTAAAGTCCAAATGCCTTCCAATATGGAATAATTTATTGTTTTCTAGTATGGTTCCATCTGTCATCCTTGAATGTTCAAAAGCTCTCACATTCCCTTGAAATACTGGATTTTATTTGAACAACTGTTGATCCTTTTCCTGAAAAAACTGGGTGATTGGTTTCCCTAAATTCTTGTAGCTTCCCTTTTTATACTTATCCAACCTAGAAATATGGATCGAAGGTTAACTCTTGTTGTCTTTAGATATGGAGTTTATAATATGCTTTGATAAAATTATCTTAGAATATTTAAATGTTGAATTCCTTTATTTGATTGACCAATCTAATAATGGAGAATATTTCAAATGAACCATAAGCATCCTCTCTATAGGCTTCCCAAGTGTTTCTTATCAAGGTAATAAAGATTGTCCCCATTGAAATAACATGCAAGTTTATTGGCTAATAGTTGGATGTTTTCAGAGTCACCACATGTGGATACACATTTTTCTCTGTGGCTACTGACCACACAAACCCGCCTCTTGTTTGATATTGGTCTTGTAAAGATAGTTCATAATTGCATTGTTGAAACCGTGATTGCTTTCTTATCATGCCTCAAGTAAAAAATAACTTGCCTCCATGGTTCTTGATATTCTTCCCACTAGTTTCAGGTTCAGGGAGAGATATGAGAAAAGAATGTGCAGGATGGCCAGTATTTATTGGAATTGTGGGTAATTTATTTCATCTTGAGTTTGTATAAACATCAGTTTTTCTTCATACATTTCAATTTGATCATGGACCTTTCTATGTTTAAAATATAGAAAATACTTTTGATAGAATCAAACAAGATTTGGCACATCTTTTATGTAGCCATTTGATATATTTTGAAATAGTGAAAAATCACTAGGGTTCTTCAAGTCATCGTTTCTCTGATGGTGGTTGCAACTGCCGTACCTACAACCTATAGTTCCAAGCTTGCATGATTGTACAGGAGCTTGGTTGTGTCTCTTGTACATATAAGGAAAATCTCATGATCTAATGGTCCATTTGGGTTTGAACATGTATATCCTGCCCATTAACATTTTCAATTACCAAAATCCTTGCCACCGCAGGTTGCATGCCAACATTTTTGATGATTTTGATGAGATCTTGCTAATTGTATTTAGTAGCCCCCAAATGAGAAGTGAACCATGAAGCTCCAACTTTTGCAAATGACTCTTAGAGTTGATATTAGTTTGAAAAATATATTCATGTGCCCATCCATGATGTCCATATGTAACCATTACACACAACTTTCCATCATATATTTTGACAGCATAGGAGCAACATAATACAAAAGACATGACTTTCATTGTCTCCATTATCTGATCGGTTCTTTGAAGGTATACCATTTTTAGGGATATAAACATGGAATTTACAATAGTAAATATGAAGTCCCATAGCCCTCTAGATACAAAATACAAATCATTCCAACAATATAGTTGCAGAATCATATTTGCAAATCCCATAGAACGACGACCAAATACTACGTTATTGGATTCACAAAGCATTGGATAATCTATGTGTAGAGATGCCATAAAATTAAGCACTGATATAATTGTTGATCAGAATCCTTTTTTATAGTGATGGGAATCATCCCAGTATGTAATTTATATGTATGAATCAAAGGACAACTATTCGACACGCAGTGCAATGAGACTCGACATGTGGGATCTGACCTCCACACATGGACACACTTTGATTATAGGGATTGACAAATGGGAATTTGGAATGATGTTTGGTGGCACTAAGTATGACCTCGACTGTGACATGGAATTTAATACCATGCTATAAATTACATCATAAATTTGTTTGGTCTTTTCATGACCGCCAAGATGCTTAATATCAATATAGATGTTTGAAGAGTCAAAACATTGTCTTGATGTTAAATGACATCAATCCTCCATTTTACCAATGATATGGTATGATTTATTGTGATTGTAAAGAGGTATTGTCATCCAAATGTTCGTAATCCCTGAGATGGAGAGCTATTTCATTTCTAACCCACAGGCCAAAGATCATTTATAGGACATCTGAGGTCTTATAGGGCCCATGCATATTATCCATTAGACACTTAGAAGAACATTATAATAAGGACCGCAAAATAGTTTTGATTCCTAAACTATGATAATGTCATTCAAAACCATCATCTATACACGCAACCCCACAAAACCTCACAATACTAAGTGTGTTAGTGGGTTAAGGATTTAGTTTAATTGGTGTTTGGGGCTAGTGGTCCACTAAACCATTCACTTATAAATCCCCTAATCCCTAATTACCCATACTGAACCATTAACACTTAACCAAACCTAATTGATCCTACCCCATTCACCTAATCCACACACCTAAGCCACACACGTAACCCATGCACCAAATGCAAAAGTTAACTAACCCACATACCTAAAACACACACATAGACATTGCACCTAAACCATGCATGTAACCTAATATTTTACCTCTAGAAAGAATGTTTAGTTGTAGGATGGTTGATTTCAGGATAGGGGGTTAGTGGAACCATCAGGGATGTACAAGGTCTAAGGGGTTTGATGTTACTTGGTTAGTGGATTATGCACCTTTGGTTTGGTGGTTGAATAAGTAATCGATCAAAGCGTCATATATGGTTCTTCTTGTGGAGTGGGGTTTTCTCTATGGGGAAAGAAAGGTAGGGGATGATAACCTATTGTTAAAGGTGTTTTTGATAGTGTATGAAATTGTGATTCTTTGCTCGTTATACCCGAAAACACCCAATGAGCTCAGTTTCCATGAACTCTTTCCGTACCTATCCTTATAATCATGGGATTTCGATTAAAAATACAAAATTCTTATTCAAAGCATTGATATAAGTGTGACTTCCTCAACTAAATTCCAGTTAGTATTCAAATAAAAATCAGATCAATACTTGAGATGTTTAGATATGAAGGACACGAATGAAAAGAGGACTTATAGGAGGAGATGAAATAGTATCATGTAAATAAAAAGGGGTCTTGGTTGGGTTTCTTGTGTTTGATGTTAGATATATTTGTTGACTTTTAGTTGAATGTCTATATTATTGCTAATATAAGAGACATAATGTTGATAGGGAGAGTGTTCCTATGGATGGGGTGAGGGCACCAATGTACTAGGGTTACAAATAGACATGTAAAGTTTTTCAAATGCAATGAATAAGGAAAAGTTAAAAGGTTAGGAGGGCTTGTACATTACAAACTAAAGGTTGATACAAGACATTCCTTGAGTCCTCCTCTTGATCTCCAATCAATGGATTTGCAAAACCACTTCAAACCTTCTTCAAACCAATTTGACTACATATAAAGCATTGATATTCAGAAGAACATAAAACCCTGATCTCATAAGCATCAACATATGATAAAAATCTGAGACATACCCAGTGATTTGGAAAGGGAATAATGTCAAATATTTATTAATCAATGAAACAAGTACAAATATACCTTCTCATCATTCAAGGCACGTCGTGAAACCTTCTATATGGATGTCTTGCTTATCTCCTCCAAGAATCCCAACCTCTAAGTTATGCAATAAGGGTAGATGGAAAATATGGCATAGGTGAGGGGGATGAGAGTCCAAATTATGCCAACATAACAATAATAAAGGCTAATTCCCCTTAATGGTACCCTCTCCCTCTCTTATATAGTAAATGGAAGAGATCGGGTTGAGGATGGATCAATTATAACCGAGGAGGCAGTTTCAAAACCACCCAAACCACCCAAAATTCAAATTATATATATATATTTTTGAGTATTTTTAGGGTACATTCTAATGGAACACTAGAAACTAGCATGTGCAAGGTAAAAAACACAAGTGGAACACCAACCACCTACGTTTTTGGGAAAACAAATGCATTTTTAGCGTTTTTCTAGTGGTTTTCAGGAGGTGACTTGGTCTAGAAACTTGTTCATGTGCTTCCTAAGCATCCAATGAACCAAGAAAGAGGTAAGGAGAGGTTACAGAAGTCCCAAATATGTCTCTTCCATCCATTGAATGTAATTTTTTCGAGCGACAATAAGTTCATGAAGTGTCGCCACAGACAGAGAAGTGCTAATTTTGGCTATAACAAATGCCCCCTAATGTATGGGGTTAGAGTGTAAGACGATAGCTGAAATACATTATAAATAAGGAATGATTGGGTCATGGAGTCTAATAAACTGTAGAAAACAATATCGTAAGCTCAAACAAAGTCACCTGAGAGAAAGTAGAAATGTTATACAAACTGATTTTCTTGGACGTACATGTCCATGTACAAATGATCGCCACACAGATACAAGGAAAATCCAACACGTGTATAACTAAAGTAACTTTCATGGCCGCACAATATGAAAAAATGTTCCATGTAAAATCTATAGGAGTCATGGGCACAAATGAACAACGTGGATCCATGCTCAATAATCGAACATAGCCACAAGAACACAAGATGGATCTATGTCTCAGCAAATGTGATATGATGTGTGACAAGGTCTTGCGCAACTCGGGTAATATAAAAATATGGTGATGTTATTGTTGGCCCAAGGTCTTCAATCCAAACCTCCCAAAGGTACGAATCCTAACCATGTGAATAGGGTAGATGAAGTCGAACATGGAGGAAACAATTTGATTACCAGTCATTGATGAAAACCGTTAACAAATGTGAGGGAAAAATCCAGTAATGAAAATGGTACCTAGGTACCTAGTACATTAAAACAAGTGTGAATAAATGGTCTTGAAGTCGAACACCTGAATAATCGATTGAGCAGGAGACATTAAGATATTCCTGCTACCCAATAGTGAGGGAAACTTCCATTGATGACTAACATCCCCAAGGTATTGTCATAAACTCTAAATCTCATTCCTAGAGAAAGATGACTTGAAGTCGATAGGAAGATATCCATTGGAAGGGAGGCATTAAGGTATCCTCCATCATCCAAGATGAGGAAAATCAAAGACTGATTTGATTTGTAATTGGGACAATTTTTTACAACAAGGACCACCAAAGACTTGATATAATGAACTGATACTAGGGAGTGGCTGACATATAAGGTCAACGAAACTACATAATGGTCGACATAGGTTTTATCCTTGAATAGTGAGCATGACACGAAAGCGACTTAGGAAAATTTGGACACAAAGGGACCAAAAATACAAATATGCAATGTAGGAGACATTAACAGATTGTCAATATGATTGGAAGAGTAACCAATTGGAGGAGTAATAACTCTAAGATCATGTTTAATCCTAAGGAAAAAAACTAGAAGCCAACTATTGATAGACTCAAACCGGTGCTTTGTTCAAGGATACGAGACTTGCTGCCATGATATAAAAACGCATTTGAATAGATTTCCCTTCCCTTTCTCTTTTTTTAATACTCTTCTTCTATAAGTTTAATGAGTCCAATAAATCAAACTTGATACCTTGTTCATTTTTTAAGCAAGATCGAAGAAGAGAGAGAAGAATGCTTGATAAAGCAATGATCCATGGATTTTATGAGCCCGAATGATTGAATGCTCGACGAAGTTTTCATAATTTGATAGTTTGAAAACACCAAAGAAGACTCTAGGGGGCGACTTTTTCATAAAGTTAGTCTCCAAAGTCCGAAAAGTATAAAACAATCAAGAGGAGAAGTCTCTTAGCTTTGGAGAACTAAGCTATTCCTTTTTCATAGTTAGTTGGCGAGGTCCAAAAAATGGTTAAACTATCACCATACTGACGCTCCTTCAAGAACACACATAACACTTTGGTTTAACGAGTGTGAAGGAAAACAAGGTCAGTCATGTTGTTCCATTGATGTGCGAGTATGGGGCAAAAAAAAAAAATCGATGCCTTTGTCCGAAAGTTTAACAAGCATGAAAATAACATGAAGAACACTTGGAATAATTTTCATGGTTTAAACCAGAGCATGGAAAAGAAAAAGTCAGCTAAAAAAGGTTCATTTTTCGTAAGTTTAGTCTCCCAAGCCCGAAAAAGAGATAAACCTATACCTGGGAATACTCTTCTAGCCACAATGAACTAGAGTATTCCTTTTTCGTAAGTAATCCACAAGGTCCAGAAATGGGGTAAACTTATACCTATGTGAATGTTCCTTCAAGTCCTTTAATAAGTTTGAAGTGAAAAATATGACTCGACAATCTTGTCAATTTTAAGGAGTCTAACAAGAGATTAAAGAAAACTCCATATACCTTTCCCATAAAGTTTTAACAAAGCCCAAAAAATTCAACTTGTGGCCTCCTTGTTGTTTTTAACAAGATTGAAGGAAAGCTGGAAGAATGTTCAAAATGCGAGGAGACGAGTGTCAGGGGAATACAAAACAAGTTCTAAGCACAAGGAATATACCTAACCATATTGCAATGAACATGATTAAGATAAGGACACTCGGGGAGTGTCTCGTCTAGGAAAAGAGTGTCAAGTTGCAATGAAAAAATGATACAAAGCTAAGCAACGATGAGAGTAGAGATGAGGGATTATATAATGAGTTAAAAGTGTGGAACCTGACATTAGGATCATAAGCACAAGTAGAGTATATACAAATGTGGTTATAACATAAACAAAAAAGTAGGATCAATAAACTGCCATGAATACAACTGAGAATCCTGTCTCCAAGAAGCAACAGTACCAAGATCATATTCAAAATAAGAGATCCGATACACGCCACTTGGGTAGAAATATTTGCAACTTTTCTATATTAAACAAGAGGCATAGTCAAAGAAGAGTTAACTGATGAAGACTCTATAGTGTCAAGGCCTGAGGATTTAGAATGAATAAGACCAACCTCAAGAGGAAAGATGAAGTTGACAGAGGTGATGGAGTCTGTAGAAACAGAATTAGCATTATGGGAGTCCAAAAATATACAAAAAGTGTAAAATGCACTAGGATTACTGACTTGCTGCTCTATCAGAGAGTTTAAACACTCAACAGTTCCAATGTTTGAGGATCAATTACCAGAAAGATCATACTCAAAAAACAAGTTAGGAATGGATCTAAGTACAACTGAGTTAACATCAAAAAGAAGGTTAGACTGTATCATAGAATATAAAAATATTTCATCTGAAGGAAGTATACCATCCCATATGGAACGCATATCTGAACATTCAGTTGGATCAATGGGGTGGAGAGCGAGCTCCAAAGTACCCATTTGATAGATTACCTAGTCAATTTTTGGGACCGAGTCCCAAGAAGGTAAGCATGAATACAGAGGTTTCTTCTCAATAGCAGTTGGACACGAGGGATATGAGGCCACATAATTCACCCATGGTGGGGCAGTGTCTACTGAAACATTGGGAATCGACAAAGGATAAACTTGGTCTAAAGTTGGATAATGAGAGGGATCAACAAATGCCAACTGATCAACAATGACAATGCTTTCGTTGTGAGGAAAATACATCATATGAATGAGTGTAGACACCAAAAATTTCATAGCATATACGTAATCATTCCCAAGTAGCATATTGAAGTCCAAGGGACCCTTTATAACCATAAAGTCAACTAAGACAACCTTCCCACCTAAAATAATAGGTGTCTGAGAAATAACTCCTAAAGTTTGACTAAGTCTTCTATTCAAAGTCCAACGACTGATTAGTAGTCACCATGAGGCTAGGAGCTCCAAGCATGCAAAAAAATACTAACAGAGGCTCCTTCATCTACAATACAATGAGAAACTATGTGGTGTTAAACTTGGACCTTTATTTGAAAAGGTGTAGCAGAAGGAAGGCATGGCTTAGCTAGCTATCCCAATTAAAGGAAGCAATCCGAGGGCTTGGTGGGGGTTCATTCAAAGCAAAGGGAGTTCCCCCTTGTCTAGAAGTTATGAATTGGTAGTGAAGAAAACATGGCTAGAAGACAACTCACTCTCCAAAGGAAGAGTGGGATTGATTTAATATTGCCTTGATTAAACCACTTGCTGAAGGTCACTCTCGAAAGGAAGAGTGGGATTGACTAAAGATTGCATTGGTTCAACCACTTAATGCAGGTCACTCTCCAAAGGAAGAGTGGGATCGACTAAAGATTGCATTGGTTCAACCACTTGATCAACCAAAGGTTGAATAGGTTGTTGAGAAATCACAGGTTGTTCAGGAGAAGATTATCCTTGAGACTCGGACCACACTCTTTGTACTTCTGCAATAACATGGCACATATGGGTAAGGTGATATTCCTTAGAAATATTACAAGGGAACTTAAGCTTGTGTCCTATATGTTTAGGTTTCGCAACAGTGTCAACATCACTTGAATTGGATGACTATTCCCCCCCAGCATGACCTCCATAGGCTGGGTAATTCCCCCCAACATGACCTCTATAGGCTGAGTTGTTGGGTCCAACATGACTCACATAGGTTGGGTAAATGCCCCCAGCATGACATGTAGAGGCTAGGTGGCTGCCCCCTTGCTTTCACATCTTCTTCCTATTCTTCCTCCTTTTATTCCTTTTAGGCTGTAGGTTACTAGTATCAAAACTTTCACCACATGAGGTGGAAGGAGGAGGATATTATGCTACTGATGAAGGGAGACATTGTTTTGATGCCCTTAATATACGGTGCTTGCTTGAGAAGCATTAGGAGAATTCAAGACATTTAGAGTGGAAAATAACCAAACTAGTAGCCCAAGGGTGAATCTAAGAAGACTCAAAGTGGCCATCAAGGGAATGCCAACATTCCCAACAAAAGGAAAAGCACAAGAATCCCCTTACATAGGGGTGTATTGGTTGGTTCCCACAAGGATACTAGCCATAGTTTCCAACTCAACAAGAAAAAAAATTCCGAGGTTGACTAACAACCAATAGCACGGAGAGCACACCACTAGAACAAAACCCTAAGTATCTTGACCAAGCAAGCAAATATACATTCCAAAGGAGAGTCTGGGATGATGAGGGCCCATGACTAACCAATGAAGGGAGAAGGATAGTTACTCGGGGTCCATAATACAATCACTTTGGGGAAAGTGTTTGAGTCACCAATCGATTTTCCAAAGAGATGCACATGGTTTCCTCGCACGTCTGCCCTAGGTGCAATGGAAATAACTTTCCACTGTCACCTGTGTAGAGGCCTAAAGGTCAATATACTAAGGCTACCAAACTTGCAAAATGGGTCCGAAAGAACAATCATCAGTCCAATCGATGTGCATGGGAAGGGTAGCTGAGCCCGAAACTCAAATAGTACTAGGCACCACATGGGTCCGAAGGAGATACTGAGTGAATCCCCAAACGTAGAGCAAATATGGTGTATGTTCGATTGAGTATTGGAGGTGTATCCCCGCAACTCAATATCGTATGACCTCGTGCTTGACTCCTATATGAGAGGAGCTTTCCGGTTCCTCCTCTTTGTAAGGTTGAATTTACTAAAAGAAATGCCATTATGTTTGATTTTAATAGTTTTGGGTAGTTTAGAATCCCTAAATTAAAACATTATCCTATACTAGTGTGTGTCATCCCTAAAAAGAAAACTTACTAGTATATTTTAATTATCAACATTCTTTTTAAGGGCTGGTGATTACTCAAAAGGGATAGCGATGATGAAACTAATGATGTTTTTTACTTGAAAGCGGAAACAACATGGAAAATACAAAAGAGGTTCAAAATACAAAGCTTTTACTTCTCTTTTTCTTTTCAAAACTGAAAATGCAAGCCACAGATGAAAGATCTCTTTTATTTTTCAAAAAAAAAAAAAATGCAATGCACCTAAGCCTAATGACACTATCCTAAATGCATACAAAGCAGAGACTAGTTCTTTTTACTTTTCTCTTTTAAAACGAAAAAAAGAAAACAAACTATAAACAAGTACATGCATATAATGTAAATACAAAGCAAATGAACTTCTGTACTATGTGCACAAAACAGAACCCTAAACTGACCTAAGGTTTGACAAGACCTCTCTTGTAAGGAAGAATTCCAAAAGAGACCAAGCAAGCCACTTTGGAATAAGGAGTTTGATAAAAAGGCTGAAGAAGACAAGGATCAGATGGCTCCCAAGTTCAGTCTATACTTACTAACAAAACCTGATCAACACCATGCAAAACAAGGTCATGCCAAGCAAGGAAAAAAGCACAAATCAAGATACAAGCCCAAATGCTTCAAAAAGGGTTCTAACACCAAGTTAGGATCAATTATAAGATATTACACCACTTCCAAGTGGTCTTACATTGACCTGGAAACAACAGGGACCCTAAAGATAGCAACAAGACCCCTCGAGGACAACCTTAAGAGTGAAAAAATCATTAAGGAGAGGGACATTCCAGTGCACAGTAGTGACAATAGTGTTTAAAATGCAGGTTGTAGCACTCTACACCTGTGTGTATTTGAGAAAAACAATACTGTGTGGCCTAACACCTGGGAGTGGGTAGTAAAAGGTGCAACACAGATGAAATCCACACCCAAAGCAACATGCATCCTAACCTGAAAGCAAGAATTAGACCTTGAAAGACATTGGTAAAATAGACTAGGAGACCCCAAACCAGACATCCTTCTCCCCAATGGAGTCACCAATTATTTTGTTAGGGAAAGTGTTCCTATGGATGGGATGAGGCCAACAACATACTAGGGTTACAGATAGACATGTAAAGTTCTACAAAGACAATGAATACACAAAATTTCAAGGGTTGGGAGGGATTCTACCTTACAAAGTGAAGGTTAATCCTAGAATTTCCTTGATTTGTCCTCTTTCTCTCCAATCAAGGGACCTACAAAATTACTTCAAACCTTCCTTAAACCAATCTGACTACATTTAAAACATTGATATTTAGAAGAACACAATAACCTGATATCATAATCATCAACGCATAATCAAAATCTAAGACATACACAATGATTTGGAAAGGGAATAATGTCAAATATTTATTAATCAATGAAACAATTAAAAATATACCTTCTCATCATTCAAGGCACCTCATGAAACCTTCGATCTGGATCTACTGCTTCTCTTCTCTAAGAATCCCAACCTCCAAGCTTTGCAACAAGGGTAGATGGAAACTAGGGCATAAGTGAGGGGGATGAGAGTCCAAATTCTGCCAGCATAACAATACTCAAGGATAAGTCCCCTTCATGGTCACCTCTCCCTTTTTTATATAGAAAATGAAAGATATCAGGTCGAGGATGGAGAAATTGCAACCGAGGAGGCAATTCCAAAACCATCAAAAATTTGAATCTCTCTCTCTCTCTCTCTCTCTCTCTCTCTATATATATATATATTTGAGTATTTTGTGGGTACACACTAGTGGAACACTAGCAACTAGCGTGTGTAAAGTAAAAAATGCTAGTGGAACACTAGTAACATGCGTTTTTGGGAAAAATGCATTTTTAGGGTTTTTACAGTGGTTTTCATGAGGTGATATTGTCTAGAAACTTGTTCATCTGCTTCCTAAGCATCCAATGGACCAAGAAAGAGGTAAGGATAGGCTACATAAGTCCCAAATATGGCTCTTCCATTCATTAAATGTCCTTTGGGTGAGCGACGATAAGTTCATGAAGCGTCGTCATGTGACCAAAACATGTAAGTGTCGTCACATATGGAGAAGTGCCAATTTTGGCTATAACACCTAGTTAAAACCATTCATTATCGACTTGAATACATAAAAATTTCCTGAGATTTGTGATATTTGAGCTCTAATAAATGATTGTGTGAACAAAGGATGCCACTTGTCAGTCAATGTTCTAAGAACATAAATAGGTTTCCCTGCCTCTAACTATTTGTCAACTTCAAACAAAACTTGAAACCTTGAAAATGGATCCTTTAACCTTCCTTAAGCATAAGTTCCAATTCAATTATTCATTAATGCTCTTATTTTGAAAAATCAAAAGGTCATTGAAGAATGCAAAATCTCCATAGCAATGGTAATTCTAGGAAAACCAACAATTATTGCAGCCCATGACACAACATTTTTTTCAAACATTCTTTCAAACACTTGACGTGCATCCTCAAAATCCAAGACTCGGCATACATGAATTCCAACGTGGTTTTTATTTCACTCAAAACATGAATATAAACTTTAGAAGCAATGATAATATATATTATGTTAATTCTTATTTATTATGGATATGTGTGTTTATCAATTGAAAAATTGTAATAACAGAGGTCTGGTATATGTATTGGGTTCATGCACATGTATTTTTATATGAATATATTCTAGAATCAAACTAGATATTTGTCATACATCATGATCCAAGATTAAGGCATGTATGAATATGAAGAAAAACAAGGATAGACAACCAAATATAGATGAGGGATTATGGAACATAGAATAAATGGACACCCACGATGATGCTCAAGATGAAGATGTTCAGGTACACAAAAGTGAAGGTGAATATGTTTAGGCACAAGATGACACCATTCATCATAACAATCAACATAATCTAAAGTTAGATGACAATCAACGTGATCTAGAGTTAGATGGAGGTGAAGGTGAAGGTGAAGACGATTATCTTACCACTTTAGAAGAATGGTGTAACACCAATAATATAAATAAATTACAATAACATATGGACATTGACAAGGAAATATTGAATGACATAGACGCAGATAAGAATGTAAATGAAAACTTCTAAAATTACAAGTTTTTTAATTCATGTTTAAATAATGATGATTTAAATGGCCAAAATTTTGAAATGATTTACTATTATTTGGATGTAATAATTATTCAATTAATATGGTTAGAAGTAACAATATAAAATTTATTGATTCTTGTCTCTATACTCATTACCTAGTGCAATATCCTTAAAGTGTTTGGTATGTAATACGACTTGGTGGTAGAAAATAGCACCAATTAGTTTATATATGATTTAGCGTGGTTAGTGGTCATTTATTGATAGATAGTGGGTATGAGGTGTTACCAGGTGATTGGTAGAGAGACAATTAAAATAAGAAATGTATGTTGAAGTAATAATATGCACCCACCCACAAGTATATCCCATGTAGTAAATGGAATTAATTAACACATATATAACCTACACTACATCAAAACCCTTTGATTAGATAATTTATTTTTTTGCTCACTATTAACAAATATCACCATTAAAACAAATATGATTCACATTCACACAAATATAACCCACATAAGTAGAGTTACCACATTTAGAGAATGGTGGATGGGCCTGAAGTAATTGTCATTATCATCGCCATCACCATCGTTTGCATCGTCATTGTCATTGTCATCATCTGCATTGGCATTGCCATTGTTTCCATCTTATAATCAAATCATCATTACCGCTACTGTCATTGTCATCATGCATCGTCATTGCCACCACAATTCTCATGATCATGATCATTTTAATCATCATCATATGCATCATCCTCATCGTCATCATTGTCATTCACAAGTTCATCATCATCATCATCCTTATCATCATTAAAAAAATCATGGACATCAACAATATTATCATTATCACTGTCATCATTGTCATCATCAAATATCATCATGATCATTGTCATCATCATCCTTACCACCGTTGTGATGATGAAAACAACATCCAACTACCTTATATGAATTTTATAAGTAAGATTCAGCCTTTAAGAGGGAGTGTGGGTATAATTATCATGTTCCGAGCACTATGGATGGGTCTTAGTGAGTAATTGTCATCATCATCGTCATCAATATCATCATCATCATAGACATCAACACTATCGTCATTGTTTTCATCATCATCATATATTATCATAGTCATCGTCATTGTCATCATCATTGTGATTATGAAAAATGCATCCAAAAACCTTACATGAATTTGGTAAAGGATCTTTGGCCTCTGAATGGAAATATAGTCACCATTAGCATGTTCTGAGCACTATATATTGGTCTTAATCATTAATTGTCATTTTCATTGTGCTCATTGTCATCGTTATTATATTGTAATTAAATCATCATCAACTCAATCATCATTGTCATCATGCATCATCGTCAACATCATCATCATCGTCATCTTCATGACATCATTCATCTCATTGTCACTACCATATTTATGATGATCATCATCGTCATTGTCAATGTAATCATCATCATCTACAACATCCTCCTCCTCATCATCATTGTCATCAACATTGTCATTGTCATCGTCATAGACATTAACAATATTATCATCATCATTGTCACCATCATATATCATCATAGTATTTTTCATCATCGTCATTATCATCATTGTGATGATGAAAATGGAATCCAACCGCCTTATGTAATGATAAAAATCTGTTTACTGGAACTTCTCGAACTTCCACTTTCGAAAATACAAATAATCCATGAATACATATAAAAGTTGATAAATAAGATATGATATTTTACAAGATAGACTTTCTTGTATGTATAATTATCTAAAGGGTGTCTAATGCAACTCTTCATAAAGAGTTACACCTTTTCACTAATTAATATTATATTATTATTGTTTGTTGTTATTATTATTATGATTTCTATTTCTATATATATTATTGTATTATGTTATATTTATGTATTTATTGTTGTTATTATATAGGTATGTAACATTGCCTCTCTCTTAGAAAGGATTTGTCCTCAAAGCCTTATAATGTGGTCTCATCGTTCCTTGTGACATCGTAGCTGACAAAACATGTCGATACATCTTTCTAAGTGTAGAGCTTAACTTCTGATATGTTGATGGATCAATCCATCCAAAATTGTTTTGTTTCTGATTGTTGGGATTCCGTACTGATCTATCGTTAGGAGCTTTGATTACATTAGTACCATTATGTTTCAACAATTCCCACTTTATAGGATACCCGTTTATATGGTTGGGGTGCCGATAGGGAATTTTCACAATGTTATTTTCTTTCATGAGCGTCATCGTTTGAGCATTGATATGTGTTGCACGCTGTATTTTTACTAGATTGGATTCTTTTTGAACTGTGACAGGGACTAGATTTGTATTTGATTATTTTTCTAACAAATACTTATCATTCTTAAGGTTCTTTAACATTTCATCTTGTTATTTCTCATCATATTTAAGCTTCGGAATATGATCTATTAGATCTTGTTTACGCTTCTTAAGGTGGTTATTCTCTTCAATATTTTCTAATAGTGTCTTCTGAAGATATTGATTCTCCTCTTCTAGCTTTTGATTGTATTGTGCCTTATCCTTCGCCTTCTTTATTTGAAGAAGCAACTTCTGATTATGATCTCTTAGATGGGAGATCTCTTCTTCTTTGTCTATGATGAATTTATCAAATTCATTATGCATCTTCTGTATCGATTTCTGATCTTCTTGTGAAAGCACCTTTGAGATGTCTTTAAAGTATTTAGTCGAAACAACTCCTGAAATTGACTTCATTGTAACATCCCGGGATGTGACTTTCTTCTTTTTGTAAGGAAATGTCAAGAAATTTTTCGTTGTGTTGAACATGAAGGTACCCAATGTATCTAACCAAGTTGTTCCTAGAATTATATCAATCCTGTCTTGCTCCAATGATACCACTGAAACAATACTAAATTGAGTTAGGACCTTGTAATCATCAATAGATAGTTACAGGTTCTTAAGCTCATATTTCTCATCAGAAAGAATCATGTTATTGTCAATTATATTTGATTATGAAAGCATTAATTAGTTTGCTAGGTAAATGTTTATACAATTCTTCTTGGTTGTGGGACAAATAGCGATGCATACAGACTTCTCTTGAATAATGCCATACATTTTTAATATGGTGTGAGCATGTTTTTAAAATTTTTGCGGGAATATTCCTTGTTTTTTGTCACAAGACTCCATTTTGTTATGCTTCTTATCCCAAGATATATCAAAGAAAGAAATATTTGATCTTGTATAGTATACTATACTCTTCAATAATTATTTTTTCCCTTTAAGATTTCTTATACATTAATTGTAGATTGGGTGGCTGGGATGAGTGATTGTTACCCTTCCCACTCGGGTTCAAATCTTGATATCTTGTTTTATACCTTTCACTCTTATGTAAAATCCATTTTTATCTCACTTAATGTAAAAAATATAATATAAAAATTTCCAATTTTTTTCCCACTTTTAACTACATAGCACATTCCTTAATAAGGTAGTAAGTTAAACCATGTGTGGTTTCTTTTGTTTTTACTTTTCCCTTTTTCCTTTTTCTTTTCTTTCTTATTGTTTTTTCTTTTCCCTTTTATTATTTTTCTCCCCCGCTTTTTTTAACTTGTCTTTTTTTTGTTTAACTATTTTTTTTTGTAAGGTTTAAGACCCAGTTTGGAGATTCTCCAATTAATTATTTGGCCAAAATCCGATATTATCTGAATGCCCAAAAAGGGGCTCTAATACCACTGTAACTATAAAAATCCATTTATTGGAACTTCTTGAACTTCCACTTTCGAAAATACAAATAATCCATGAATATACATAAAAGTTGATAAATAAGATATGATATTTTACAAGATAGACTTGCCCATATATATAATTATTTAAAGGGTGTCTAATGAAACTCTTCATAAATAGTTACTACTATGACATACACACACACACACACACACACACACACACACACACACACACACACACACACACACACACACACATTTNTGTTATTATTTAGGTATGTAACACCTTACCTGAATTTGGTAAAGGATATTTTCCCTCTAAGTGGGAATGCAAACACCATTAGCACATTTTGAGCACCGTTGATGGGTCCTAATTAGTAATTTCCATCATCATTGTGCTCATAATTTGTCATCATTATTATCTTATAATCAAATAATCAACAACCACAAAGTTATTATCATCATGCATCATAATTGTCATTGCTATCATCATTGTCCTCATCATAATCATCATTAACATCATCATCATCAACATCATCATCATTGACATCATTCATTGGTCATAGTCCTTATCATCATCATCATCATCATAGGCATCAACATTATTATTGACATTGTGTCATAATTGTCATCATCATATATCATCATGGTCATTATCATCATCATCGTCGTGATCATTGTGATGATGAAAAAGGCATTTGACTACCTTACATGAATTTCATAAAGGAGATTTGACCTTTGAGTGGGAATGAAGGCACCATTAACATGTTCTGAGAACTACATATGGGACTTAATTAGTAATTTTTATCCTCATCATCACCATTGTCTCCATCCTTATCATCACAAAAACCATCATCGCCATCATCCTCATCAACATTACCGTCATCGTTGTCGTCATATATTAGCATAGTCATTGTCATCGTCCTCGTCATCGTCATAATCATTGTGATGATGAAAAATGCATTTAATTACCTTACATGAATTTGGTAAATGAGACTTGGCCTCTGAAGAGGCTAACAAGGATGCATGGACCTCAACACTTAGGGGAAGTGATGGTACTTAGAAATAGGGATTTATGAGGGATGTGGGAATCATAAAAGCTCAAAAAACAAGGTTTTATCTCTCCAACATGGGGGTATTTAAGGATAAATTCCCATACTCTTTCATGAGTGTCTTCTTTTATACATTTGATAAATGATTAAGACAATTCCAAGGTGGTTAAACAAAATAAACCACCTTAGAAACAACCGAGGGGCGTTGAATTATTTTATTTTATATTTATTTACATAAATTTAGAGGTACACATTCCCTACACAAGAGTTAGGCATGCGTATGCACCTTCTACATCAGGGAAGGTGAGTGTACATGGGAAACACATAATTTGAGTGCTTTCTAAGAAAGAAAAGAGGATGTACTGGTGATGATGTCAACCATCTCAGCATTAGGCACATTTGGAGTGTCATTAGGGACATTTGGATTCTATCAGGAAATCAAATATTGTTAGGGTCACTAAGATGTTGTTAGGGACACTCGAATGCCATTAGGGTCATTTAGGTGCCATTAGGGTCATTTAGACACCATTATGGTCACTAACTGTCAAATAATGCTATAACATGCATCATCCCTACCCTAATCATCAATGCCATTGTCATCATCATCACCCTTATCATTATTGTCATCGTCATCACCCTTATCATCATTCTCATTGTCATATATCATCATTGTCACCATCATCATCATTGCAGCGATTAAAAAGGAATCCAACTACCTTACATGAATTTTAGAAAGGAGCTTTGGCATTTGTGTGGGATCGTGGGAACCATTAGCACGTTCTAAGCACTATGGATGGATCTTAAGTATTATCTTCATCATCATCATAGTTATATTTTATGGTTCAAGTTTTAATCCCCATTATCCCTAAAACCTATTAATCCTTAATATGTAATCCCTAATAAATATAACCATAATCCATATAAGCCATATGATACCTAGCCACTTTAGCTATTACTCACAAATACTTATCCACCTTAACCTCTAACACCAAAGACTTAAATCCTATAACCCCTCATATTGTAAATTAAATAGCCTATAACCCATATAATCCCTCCATATCTAACCCTTAACTCCTATAATCCCTTTCCCTTGTAACCTATAGCCTCTAAACCATATATTAACCAACCCATATGTTGTACTAGGCACAATTCTAGGAGCAAAATATGTGCTATTTTGGTAGCAAATCCAAAAGCCAAACTAAGTGCAACACTAGGAGAAAAACAAGGCACTATTTTGGGATAAAAACTAGATGCTAAACTAGGGATATTGTAGAAGAAAAATTGGGGATTAAACCTATTGTTAAATATAGAGCTAAACTAGTCGCTAAACCTAGTGCTAATCCTTGCACCCAAAAGGGAGAAAAACTGGATGCTACACATGGCACTAATATTGACACTAAAGAGGGAGCGGAACTAGGTCCTATTCCCGTTGCTAAACCTGGCATTAACTCTAATATCTCTATCCATATATTCTCAAATAATTCGAAATAAACCCATCATTTCTGAAATAACCCACATCTTGAATAATTAATAAATATATTGATGAAATATGATTATTACAAATGATTGCCACCTCTTATATACAACTTAGGCATTGGCTTTGAAAGGTCATGTATTTTTAATATTATACCTATTAATGACTATTAATTATTATTAATTATATTATATTATATTTATTAATTATTGTTATTATTTATGTTTGTTACATTGCCTCTCTCTTAGAAAGGCTTTGTCCTCAAAGCCTTATAATGTGGTCGCAACGTTCCTTGTGATGTCGTAGCTGACGAAACATGTTGATACTAACTTCTAAGTGTAGAGCATCACTTCTGAAATGTTGACGAATCAATCCATCCCAAGTTGATTTGTTGCTGATTGTTGGGATTCCCTACTGATTTATCTGCAGGAGCTTTGATTACACTCGTACCATTATCTTTCGACAATTCCCACTTTCTGGGATACCGGTTTATATGGTTGGGGTGTCAATAGGGAATTTTCTCAATGTTATTTTCTTTCATGAGCGTCATCTTTTGAGCATTGATCTTTGTTGGATGCTGTATTTTAATCCTTGAGTTTTTAATGTTTAGTTTTGTATCTATTCTAACTTGTTTTCTAATTGTATGTTATCATTTTTAAACTTTTTAATGAATTCTACTTGCGTTTTTCTGTCATCTTCGGATTTCTAAAGTTGCTCCTTAAGATATTTGTTATGATTTCTGATGCAGCTATTTTCTTCTTGTTTGTCTAAAAGTTTTCCTTCAATTTCTTCAGTAGAGTGTTCTACCTTCCGACTATTTTTCAACTTCTTAAGTTTTGTGACTAACGTCTTGTTATGGTTCTTTAATCTAAAAATTTCTTCGGTGTTATTGGATAGTGTGCTTTCGACAGCTGCAATCTCCAATTTGTTCATTTTTTTAGTGTCATTCTCCTTCTACTGGAGTTCACTAATATGTTGTTGAAGTTGACCTATCTCCGCTTCTTAACTTTCTAATGTTCCACGGACTTGCGCCAATTCAGTATCTTTGTCCATGATGAGTTTATTTAGACGCATTATTTCTTTTTCCAATTCGTTATTGCTTCCATATGGTGATTTGTCATCATTTTTTGACTTTCTTATCTGGTCTTCTAAGTTTTGATTGTGAACTTTTAAACAAGATATTTCTTTATCCTTATTAGATAACATTTTCTCACCATCTCTTCTGGTTATTCCAGCTATCAATTTTGTTTTTTTAAGCGACAATTTTCATCATCTCTTATTGATTTTAACAAATCATTCGTCTTGACCTCAACTTATAGACATTTATTGGTCACCTTATATTGCTCCAAATCTTCCAATTCTGCTTGTAACTGCAACTTAATTCTTGAATATGAGTTTTCCATCGTTTGTGATTATGTCTTTTGCTTCTTTGATGGGTCTTCTTTTAACTGACTTCTTCGGTGATAAATAGTTTTCACTAGATCTTGGCTTCTTGTCTTCTTCTTATTAGGTTAAATAACCTTTTCCTTTTCGAGAAATAATCATTATTAATACAATGTAAATACTTTTTATTATTATTAAATCTCTTTGTGGATTGTGTGTAGATTGGGTGGTTGGGAATAAGGAATGTTATCCTTCCCACCCGGGTTCAAATCTTGATATATTAGGTTTTATACCTTTCAATTTTATGTAAAATCCTTTTTTTTATCTCACTTAATGTAAAAATATCTAACATAAAAACTTTTACTTCTTCTTTTTACTTCTTGGTCAAAGACCACAATCTTAGGGGAACCCTAGGATAATAGTTAAAAACCAAATCTACACAAATTGTAAATAATGGACAAGGGTCGGTATTAGCTAAATGACCAAGAAAGGGCTCTAATACCACTGTAATATCTTTATCTAGATATTCTCAAATAATTCATAATAAACCCATCATTTCTGAAATAACCCACATATTGAATAATTGAAAAATATATTGATGAAAGATGATTATTACAAATGATTGCCGCCTCTTATATACAACTTAGGCATTGGATTTGAAAGCTCACGTCTTTTTAATATTATACCTATTAATGACTATTAATTATTATTAATTATATTTTATTTTATTTATTAATTATTGTTATTATTTATGCTTGTTACATCTTAGTGCTAAAGAGGGAGCAAAACTAGGCACTATTCTTGGAGCTAAAAAGGAAGCTAAAATAGGCATTATTCCTGGTGCAAAACCTATAAGTAAATATGGAGTTAAGTAATGTACTAAAGGCGGTGTTAATTAGCGTTAATGTTTGAAACAAGGTGCTAAAATTCCAACCTAAAAAATAACGTCTCCTTTACCTAGAGAATGAAGAAAAATAAACTAAAAAGGGGATTAGATGCCAAAAAGAGAGCTAAAAAGGATCCAATCACAAGGTTTTGTTGTAGTGTTTACATTGAACTAATTTCATCTTCTATATGTCATCATGCATCCTCAAGTTTATCATAATTTATTTTTTAATAAGAAATATTAGTTAGTTTGTGCTTGAAATTTCTTTATACAATTTTTATATTAGTCTAATAGCTATTGATGTAATTTTTTTTCCAAGGAAAAAAAGCGCAATTTCATTCATCTTTCGAGATCAAAATTACATTCTGAATATTCACTAAAACATGAATCCGTTCCACCATAAAACTGGTTCTGTTGAAAGACCTAAAAGGTCTTCTGAAAAAAAACATAGTATGCATTCGCAGATGCTTTCCAAAAAGTAATCATTAACATAAGTCCCGTCATTTACTATCAGAATGAGTTTGATTAACAAAAAATAACATGTTGAATTGTGCCAAAACTTCTGTAAATTGTAGCTGGAAATGCATACGAAGATGCATTTTTGACAAAGGAGAAAGACGATTCCAATGTAACTCTCACTGAATGATATATGATATCAACCAGACGAAAGAGCTGCCATTAAACTGTTTTAAAATTCAATACCACCTGTCATTCTATAGACAACATGTGGAAAGGCCTGCCAGCAGCCTTTAGTAAATTCTTTCACCTTCAAAAAGCTTCTGTAATATAACGATGAGAATACATACAGAAATGCAAAGGTATAAAAAGGAGAAGATCGTACCAGTAGTCCTCTCGCCAGCATATCAGTGTTATATAAAATCAAAAAGATGTAAGATTGTTCATCCTTTAAACAGAGTGTTTTGAAAAAAAGACCTGACAAAAATCACTGAAGTTCTATAAACGGCCTGTGGTAAAAGGCCTGCAAGCTGCCATTAGAAAATTCTTTCACCAACCATGTTCCCTCTTCCAGCCTGAGCCCTTCCTTGGAAGCTTTGTCCGCTTCCTTGTTGTTTTCCTTGTAAACATGCCGGTATGTGTAGGAGGTAAAACGTGAGAGGAGCTGCCGAATAGAAAAGATAATATGAGCAAGCCTCAAATGCCTACAAGCTTGAGTTTGATTGATCCATTTTATAACATTCATTGAATCCCCCCACATATTTAGTTCCGTGCACCCTTTTTCAATAGCAAACATCAAAAGTAATTTGAGACTCATCAACTCAGCAGAATTATTTGTGCCCCACCCTAGGCCCATAGACAAAATGAAGAAGTGTGACTCTGTTAAATAAAGAACTGCGCCTCCTCCACACATATTATTTTGTGCTGCCCCATCAAAGAAATCCCACGGAGAAATGCTATCTATCACCACCTCTAAAGTCCTTCACTCTCTTGCAGCCCTTAAATGAACCGGAAAGGAGTTGAATAAACCCACAGAATGAGCCCCAGTTATTGCCAGGGTGCAAGGGATATCCTTGAAAATGGCCTTATTCCGTGCAATCCAAATCCCCCAAATTACCAGCAGTGGTAACATTTTTAAACTTTTATGTGTTGTCCTCCTCCACCAAGAATCCCAAGCTGCCCCGATTGTATCCCCTTCCCACTGGCAATTGATACCTGTCAAAGAGGAAACCTCCCTCCAGACTTCAATAGAGTAGCAGCATGTAACAAATAAGTGTAAGCTTGATTCCAGCTCCCTTTTGCAGAGCACACACCAGCCAGGGCCTTGAAAATACCTCTTCTGTAGCACGTCCCAGGTAGGAGCCTTGTTGTTAAGAACACACCACATAAACAGCTTAGTTTTAGCTGGACATTTAAGCCTCCACAGTGGTCTCCACCACCAGAATTCTTCCCTTTGTTCCACCCCAGCACTAAGAAGTAAATACCCAGCCTTAGCAGTATAATATCCCCCCAGAGCAGCCTCCCAAACAAGTGAATCAACTTGATCTGATAGAATAATATGTGCCCGAACCAGCTCCCTTATATATGTCTCAACAAAACCAGTCTCCCTATCCCCCAATCCTAAGGAGTTTACCCTTCTCCAACATTGAACCCACGGTTCAGCAGGCCTCGGATCAGCAAGATGATTAAGAGTAGTGATCCCTCTTTGGCCTAGTTCCACAATGATATCATTAGGGAGAAGGTGTTGGTGGGTGCTGCCTAGCCAAGGGTCCCTTCCAATCAGGACATTTTCCCCATTACCCACATCCCAAGCAAGATTATCCTCGATCAGATGGAAAGAATTTACAATCACTTTCCAAATCACCGATCCTCCGAAATGTGTTTTCTTGGGATTTATAATCCAGTCTAAGAGACTCACACCAGACAGATATTTCTGCTTTATCACCCGAGACCACAGACTACTGGACTTCACCAACCTCCAACCTCCCTTAGCAGCCAAGGCTTTAGAGAATAAGAAGATGTCCTTTAGACCCCACCCTCCTAAGCCTTTTGGGATTGCAATTCGCTTCCAGTTAACCCATGGGGTAGTCTGATCTTCCTTATTACCACTCCATAGAAATCGGAAGCAAATTCTCCTAATCCTTTTGAGAATCCCTTTCGGGATCCAGGAAAGAGACATCCAATACACCGGAATAGCCTCCAAAACAGCTTTGACCAAAACTAATCTTCCAGCCCGAGAAAGCCACTTGTGACTCCAGACCATTAATCGCTTTTCAACCTTCCCAATCAGCCAGTACCAATCCCGTTTCCGATACAGATTGGCCTTCAGAGAGAAACCAAGGTATTTAAGCCCTTCATCCAAACCTGCTGTGTTATAAGGAAAGAACCTCGTTATATCCGCCTCTTCTTCCGGTCTTAGCATATGAGTGGTCAATGAAGATTTGCCAGAATTGATCTGCATGCCAGTGGCCTTTGTGAAGAGTTCCAAAATTTTCTGCAAAGCTCGAGAATCTCCTCTAGAACCAGAGCAGAATATTAGTACATCATCTACAAAAAGTAGATGTGTAATATTTAGGTTTGGAGCTAGTTGAATCCCAGAGAAACGAACTTCATCTCTGGCAGCTCTTAAAGCCCTACTTAATCCTTCAGCAACCAGAAGGAAGAGGATTGGTGACAAGGGACAACCTTGTCTGAGCCCTCTCTCAGCGTGAAAAAAGGGGGAGGCCGCTCCATTGATCAACACAGAAAAGGAGACAGTTGTTATACATGACATAATCCATCTTATAAAATTGTTGCCAAAACCAATGTGGGTTAGAAGTAACCTCAGATACAACCAGCTTACTCTGTCATAGGCCTTTGAAAGATCGATTTTGAGAATAGCCCCCTTCAGTCTCCTAGTCTTTAAACTGTGAAGTCCTTCCTGCGCTACCCCTATTGCCTCATGGATCTGACGCCCTTCCAGGAACCCAAACTGTTCAGCTGAGATTTGAACTGAGAGTTTAGCTTTCAGTTGTTTAGCAATAACTTTTGATATAATCTTATAGACACAGTTGCACAACGAAATTGGCCTAAACTCATTGAGAGAGATTGCATTATTTGACTTCGGAATGAGTGCTATAAAAGTAGAGTTAAAACTGGCCGGGATCCAACCAGACGACCTTGAATCTTCAATCACCAGCAAAAGATCCCTCCCCAAGATATCAAAGAGGTCCAGAAAAAAATCAATCATCCATCCATCTGGCCCATGGCTTTTGTCTTTCTGGAAACTGCCCAAAACCTCCTTGAGTTCATCTTCCCACACTTCCTTCATAAGCTCCCTATTGTCCTCCTCTTCCACAAAACGTGGGAACATTTGAGCCAATCGAATTACTTCCTCAATTGAAGCCTGTGGAGGAGCTTTGAACAAAATCTGAAAATTATTTACCCTGCAAATGGCCTTATCTTCAAAGGTTACATGAGTGTTACCCTCCTCATCCTGAAGACTCCAAATAGTATTTGCCACCTTCCTTCCTCTGGCATATGCATGGAAAAATTTGGTGTTATCGTCCCCACACTCCAACCAGAGTGCCCTGCTTTTGAGCCTCCATGTTTCCTCTTTTTCCAACAGCAGTGAAGAACGTCTCCCCTCCAACCTTGACAGAGCCTTCTTAGATTCAAGCGAAGCAAAAACTCCTCCTACTCCCTCGTATATCAGCACTAGAGCTGCTTCAACGTTCTTCAGCTCAGCATCGTCTCTGCTTCTCTTAGCAGCTGCCCATTCCTTGATTATCACCTTAAATCTTTTAATATTGTCTGCAAACTGAAAGGCAGCCGATTGATCAAAATCCCCTTCGATAGGAGTCCGGTGATTGTGAAAAATATTTTTGAAAGTCTCATCCTGGAGCCATAATTTATTGAATTTTAAAGGGCTCGGTGGGTTGTTGGGCCCCTTTTTGATTTCAAAAAAAAATGGGAAATGATCAGAGAGACCCCCACAGCCCACCCATTGTCTAACTGAGAAAAATCTGTCCACCAACTGCTCTGCAACCAAGAAACGATCAATTCATTTTGCAACCCTGGCATCCCCACTTCGTTTATTTCTCCATGTCGGCTTAATTTTTACCGGCTCAATGTCTAGCAAACCCTTCTCTACCAATTTCTGAACGAAATATCCTGCCAATGAGTCCACCTGGGCATGAGGTCCCCAAACCTCACTATGCCCCAGTGAGAAATTTAAGTCTCCACCCATTACCACCGAATCACCAGACACCAAGGGATTAAGCAACAAAGAATCCCAAAAAGGGACTCTATTGATGTAAGGCCCATACACATTAATCACTAAAAGAGACATCCCCAACTCTTCAAAAAATACTTCAACACCCAACACAGCCTCAGAACCCCAAGAATTAATAATCTTAACACGACTGTTATTCCATCCCACCGCCAAGCCCCCAGAGCGACCTCTAGCATCCAAAGTCACAAAAGACCACCTAGGTAACCAGCTTTCCAGTCTCTCTTGGATCATCTCACCTACACCTAATGTCTCTTGTAGCAGAATCACATCCGGGTGTTTGTTGTAAAGGAAAGTATCCTATGGCTAGGGTTTAAGAGGCCATCAACGTACTGGGGTTGAAAGAGAGATGCACAATGTTCAGCAAGCATATAACAGCAAGTTTCAGAGATAAGAAAGCTCCACACCTGATTAACTGAAGGCTGGTCCAAGCTTTCTCTTCAATCCTCTTCTTGCTCCTCTCGCTCCAAGAGACCTGCAAAACAAGTTATACCTTCCTCAAACCATTATGACCACATATAAAGAAATTATAATCAAATAAATCTGAAATAATAATCTGAATAACATCATCATATGATCATAAACAGAGATTCAATCACACATTGAACAATGATTTGGGAAGAAGAAGGACATCACATCTTTATTAATCTTGAAAACAAGTACAAGTATACCTTCTCTTCAAGTTGGCACCTCACGAAACCTTGATCTGATTCTGCTGTTTCTCTTCTCCAATGAACTCAGCCTCCAAGCTCTGCAACACTAAGGGAATACCTCCAGGGAAAAGGTGTAGGCAAAGAGAGTCCCGATTCCTCCAGCATAACAATGCATAAAATCCAAGTCCCCTTTCATGGACCTCCCTAATTCTATTTATATGATGAAAAAAGGTAGTTTTGAAGGTTGGAGAAGTTACAGCAGTTAAGGAAATTAAGGTAAATAACTTAACTAATCTCCAATTAACTCATGTTTTAATAATTAAATGCTAAGAGGCACATTCGTGGGTTTGCCTTAAGGAAAATCGCGAATGGACAAAAAACGCATTTTAGGGTATTTCTGGGCATTTTCAGACTTTAATGTCTTCTAGAAAGTTTTAGCCAACTGAAATACCTTTCCAACGGTGTAGAGATGAGGTCAAACAGAGTTACAGAACTCAAGATATGGGTCCTTCAAGATAGGTGTTTTTTCAGTGACTTGCAGTGACTTTCATGAAGTGCCGACATGCGACGAAATCATGGGAAAGTGGTCACAGGTAGAGATGTGTCATTTTGGGCTATAACAGATGCCCCCTAATGTGTGAGGTTATAGGGGAATATGATAGCCGAAATACATTATAAAGGAAACAACTGAGTATGGAGAGAGCAGAGAATCCAAGATCAAAAGGCTCGAGTGAAAGTACCTGAAAGAGAGATAAATGCCAGAAAAACTGATCTCTGGCACATACACGTCCATATACAAAATATCGCCATAAAGATACAGGCGGATCCAACATATGTATAACTGATGAAACTATCATGGTCGCTCAATATGCAAAAAGGCGCCATATCAAATCTAAAGGAGTCATGGCCACAAATGAACAAGGTGGATCCATGCTCAACAATCGATCATAGCCACAAAAATACAAGGTGGATCTATGTCTCAGCAAAATGTCATATAAAGTATAACAAGGTCTTGCGCAACTCGGGCAATAGCAAAAGATGATAATGCTACTGTCGGCCCAAGGTCTTCAATCCAAACCGCCCAAAAAAGGTATGAATCCTAACCATGCGAATAAAGGAGTTGAAGTCGAACATGGAGGAAGCTGTTTGATTACCGGTCAATAATGAAAACCGTTAACAAACACGAGGGAAACCACCATTAATGAAAATGGTTCCCAAGGTACCTAATACATTCTAACAAGTGTGATTACAAGGACTTGAAGTCGAACACTTGAAGAATCCATTGAGTAGGAGACATTAAGGTATCCCCACTACCCAATAGCGAGGGAAATTGCCATTGAGGACAACAATTCCCAAGGTACTATCATAAAACTCTAAATCTCTTTCCCAGAGCAAGAGGTGTTGCAGTCAATAGGAAGAGATCCGTTGGAAGGAAGGCATTAAGGCATCCTTCATCATCCAACACGAGGTAAGTCAAAGACTAATTGGAT